>JABUQX010014460.1:0-25000 GCA_015478945.1 Trachelipus rathkii
GCCAGAGACAGATGCTGAGCCGGTGGCGGTCTAGAAGTAACAGTTAGTTAGCCCTCTAACTGGCTTTCTATTTCAAAATCCTCGGTTTTCTTCTTTAATAAACGTCAATCTAAATTATTGTTGTATTTTATTTTATGTTATAATATTTAACATTTAATATAATTATTTTCTTAAATTTTGACTCATTTAATTAAATGTTTTTATATTACTTTTAAATTTTATTTAGTTTAAAATGTTTTTTAACTAAAATTCTTATGCTTTTCACCTAAATATAATACAAATGTAAAAATTTGCGTTTTTTACGCGCACCCTAAAGATAAATCAGTTACAACTTCAATCATCAAAAAAACGCCTTCTAAAAAAACAGACACTAACAACCAACCGGGTCCATGATCCATTGAGTCTATTGATCTACATGTGATCTTATTGATCTAGTTGATCTGCTCGATTCATACAGTATTTTTTTACTAAATATTTATGTTTTATTTTTTTTTCACATAATTATAGAAAATTTTTCAGTTTTTTAGCACCTAACAAGCAGTAAATGCAGTAATGTCATTTATCAAAGCCATAATCACTCATATCCGTACCATAATCCCATATGATCTTTGATCTATATATTGATTCTATTGATTCAGAGTCATATTTTACTTAAAATTTAATGCTTTTCATGGTTATAACATAAAAACTTACATTTTACATACCCCAAACAGTAAATCAGTAAATCAGTTGAGATCAAACGAATCACTCCCCCCAAAAAGCCGCTCTATTCCGTCATGATCCATTGAGTCTATTTGATTAATGATCTTGATAAGTCATGATTTTTTATTAAATGTTACTGTGTCATACCTATAAGCAGTAAATCAGTAAATCAGTTTAACAAACCGTCATCCCCTCCCCACCCATTCCATAGATCTATTGATATGACTATTGATCTATTGATTCAAATCATATTTTTTATTAATATTGTTTAGTGTTACGAGGTTATATTATTGCTATGAAATATCATTGATTGTTTTAAAACTGACCTCTCCCAGCCCTCCTCACCATACTATTGATCTATGTGATTCAGTATTATTATAAATATCATTTATATGTATAATAATAACAAAAATAACATTCTTTGCGTGTAGTTGTTGTTGAATTATGCCAGCTCGTTTGTTGTTGCAATTTGTTGTTGTTGTTTGATGTTTTGTTGTTGGAAATTCTGCGTTTGTGTGTGTGTGTGTAATTGTGTTTGTTGTTGTTGTTGTTGTTGTTGTTGTTGTTTCTGTTTGTTGTTGTTTGCTTAAATGTTTAAATATATCAAACGTCAGTTTAATGAAAATATACTAAAACGTAACATATTCTCATCTTTTTTGCCCAACACAACTGCATAGTTAACATCAGCTACACTTTTCAAAACAATTCTAAGAATATTAATGTAATTTTGACATTACATTGTAATATTGAAACTTACAAAATTTTGATCTCATCCTGGCCTAACTGACATACAATATTCATTAACAAGGTAACTCAAATACTGTAACCAGTTTCAATCTGTACCAGCAGAAGTCGCATAAGCAATATAAATCTTATCTTTCTACCCAGGGGCAAAATTTCCTAGTCACACAACGTTATTTTTTATTATTAATTATTATTATTATGATATATTAATTATTGATTATTTTATTATTATATTATTATTCATGTATTATTTAGTTATTATTATTCTAATTTAATATTTATTTACACCAATAACGCGTGCGGTAACTTAGCCTGCAGTGCCTAAACTAGAAATTGGTTGGTAAATTGCTCTCTACTTGACACCTAAACATTACGCAATTTTAGTGCACTCAAGGGTAACCAATCAGAGAACTGTTTTGCTCTAATCCAATAATAGAAGACAGAACACACCATATGAAATATCACCGAATACGAGCTCAATACGCACTAATATAAATCACATCTCACGCTACAACAAATACATCTTTTGACACAAACTATAAAGAACGGGATAATATCGACAAGAATTCCCATATATATAACTTCTAGTGTATACCATACATCCTTATTAAAATCACCAATAAAGAGAAAAGGGATAACGAGATATATTACTATTTGCTTCATCATCTTTTGACCACACGAGTGAATCTATAAGAGAATTTTATTAATTTTGTCTTACTATACATCTGTTTTATCTTAAACAGTAGTTTTATTATTTATTTATATAATTTATTTTATTATTATTGATTGATTATATTATTATTATTATTAAGTTTATTATTATTAATTATTTTATTAATTAATTACTTGAGTTTGTCCAGTAATATTTGTCATATTATATATATCAATATCTATGTAGTCTGAAATTATAATTCAACATAAACACAACACACACACACAGCACATACACAAAACGACACAAGTCATAGAACTAACATAACATCCACATTCACGCTTGACATTTTAATTATTTATTTGCAAATTTTAATATTAATAATATTTTAAATGATAATTGTTAAATGCTTTTATTTACAGTTTTATTTATTTGCTTTAAATATTTTGTTTTCGAACTAAAAAAGATAACTTTGTTCAATGTTTAAACAACGTAAAAATTTACGGTTTTATACATACCTAAATGCAGTAAATACAGTAAATGATAAATCATACCTCCTAAGAACCCCACACCAACTAACCCGCATGATCTATCTGATCTGATTGATCTATTTGATTATTACTATACATGTCAAGTCAATATCAGAGTTCATATTTGGGGCAAAACATAACTGATAAAAATGAAACGTTCCTTTATACATCTGCATCAAACGAATATACTAACGTAGCAAAGTTTTCCATTAAAAATTTTAACCATAGCATGTAAAATAGAATCCCAAATGTACTTAGACATCAAACCTAACACACCTTAGGCACGAATAAACAGCTGCTACACAACAAGTTCCACACTTACAACAGTAAAGTAAACTAACATAAGCATACGAAAACGGTAACCTATTACTACTTTGTCAAAGCATAATCTACTAACATATCAATGTTAACTTTACATTAATCATGTAATAATTAACAAATTTATCATAGCTTTGTCTAATTATCATAGGTCAACGAATATATGCTAAGGTGACAAAGTTTTACATTATAGCCTAACATACATATCATGAACGCAAAGATACTAATGCATGACACTCACAAACCTAGCACACATAAGCAATAATAACAGCTAAACCTTAACAAGTCCACACTTAACATACAGTTAAAGTTAACTAACAAGCATACGAAAAAAAAGTAATTATTCCTACTCTGTCAGAGCTATATTCTCCTAACATATCAATTTAATTTTACATTAATATGGTAACTATTTTAACAATGATTAAATAATTGTTATCATAATTCTTGTCTACATTATCTCATAACGACATAACGAATATAATGCTCAACAGTAGCAAAGTTTTTTACATAACCATGGTAATAATTAACAAAATTTATCATAAACCTTGTCTAATTATCCTGAATTCTATCGGAACAGGAATAAACGGTTAACAGTAACAAAGTTTCACATTTAACAAATAAAGCTACATATCATAACCTGAACTTAGAATATGAATGTACAACGACAAACTAACAAAACTCTATACCTCACGTATGAATAATTGCTAACAGTTCACAAAGTTCGATACTTATCAAGGTGAAGTAGCTAACACGACATACAAAACTCAATGTATTCCAACTTCTTCCATAGCATACAAGCACATATAGAAGCAGTATTATATAACAAATGTCCAATCTCCTACAAAGTACTAATACTTGAACTATGATATGACACTACGTTGCATCAAAATGTTCATCTCATATTCCAATATACACATTTATTTGAACTATGAAGTATACACGTGACAATTATAGCAAAATTCTCCGGATAACCTAACATTACTCAGCAAAAATCTTAACATACTTACCCACGATTCTAACACATTCATAGGCCAGTTAACACAGTAATGATCTTACGAAACGTATCATTCTATTAAATCATTTTAATTTCACATTGTCGATAGTATATTTAATAACAAAAAGTAACAGAAATCTATAATATAGCTTAATATATACTATAATTATATATATATATATCTAATTATATATAATTATATATCTATATTATAGTACTATATAATATATATATATACTATATATATATATATATATTTATATAATTATATAGTATATTATAGAGTGGTGGTGTGTAGTGTGTGTTGGAGAGGAACATGTGAAGTGAAGGTTTACCAACTAGTTTTACGTCCGAAAAAATAAGCGTAACTATATTTTGGGGTGATAAATTTTCCATACACAATATATGTTTACGAACTTGGTGTTATCTACAGAAACCATATTGACAGTAAAAGTCGAACGTCTATACAACTGAAAATGCCTTTCAGCCTAACAAGGCGAGATCATCATCCGGCCAATCAGAGAAATGTTTACTAATTTAACCTAATGATAAGCCTAACTGTAAGCTTAACAGGTAATGGCTAACCAATAAATGAACACCTCACTTTAGGGTAACTTGCATATTTATACAAAGGCCTTTCCAGGTAATGATATTCGTATTTTAGGTAACTGGGTAAGCAAAGGGTAACCTAACAATAAACCGACCCTTGCGCATTTAGGGTACGTTTGTTTTATCACAAAGGTCGTTCAGCGAATTATCGTAATTTTATGACTAACTGTAAGTCCACGGTTTAAGACTACCAATAAATGAAACCTGGACCTTTAGGTTACTTTCAATGTTAACAAGCGTTCAGCACGAATACTATTCGTCAATTTTAGGCCTAGACAGTAAGCTTCAATGGATTAGCTAACACCAATAATGCACACATGTTGCTTTAGGGCTTACTTTAGTTAATACAAAGGGCTCAGTGAATGCTCTTGCACTTAATTTTTAGGCCTAACAAGTAAGCCTAAGGTTAAGACTTAACTCAATAAAGCATTCCTGAACGCCTTTAGGGCTACTTTCATGTTTATACAAAGGCGTTCAGGAATGCTATTCGTAATTTTAGGCCTAACAGTAAGCCTAATGGTTAAGCCTAACCAATAATGCACACCTGCCTTTAGGCTACTTTCAAGGTTTATATAAGCGCGTTTATTCATAAATGCTATTTCGTAATTGTTAGGCTAATGCTTAAAGCTAACCAATAATGCGTACCTGCACTTTAGGGTTACTTTCATGTTTATACAAATGCTATTCATAATGATAGACCTAACTGGTAAGCCTAACCATTTAATGAGCAGCTGCGATCGTCTTTAGGGTTACAGAGTTTTCAATGCTAAGGCTGAAAGCATTCTTCAGTTGTACGTTCGACTTTGTACTGTAAGATGAGTTTCTCTATAAAATACTACCAGCTTAGTAAACTCGATATGTGTCCTGCAGTTTATCACCCAAAGCTATAGTGAGCTTATTTTTTTCGAAATAAAAATAGGGAAAACTAATTCATATTTCTCTCCAACACATATATATATATATATATATATATATATATATATATATATATATATATATATATATATATATATATATATATATATATATATATAATATATAATATAATATTATATATATAATATATATAATATAATTATATATATATATATATATATTATATAATATTATATATTATATATATATATATAATAATATTATATATATTATATATATATATAATTATTATATATATATAATATAATTATATAGATATATATAGGCTATGTTTAATTCGGTTACATTTTGTCAATATACGATGGTAGTGTTAATTAAAAACTTGAATTTAATATAAAATGATGTTTCGTTAAGATATACTAGTGTTATGCTGGCTATGAGTGTTAGAGATCGTGGTATACTGGTAGAGTTTTTGTGAGTCATTGTTAGTTTATCCGAGTAATTTTGCTAATGTCTACGTTTATTCATAGTTACAAAAAAAATAGTATATATTCTTGATATGAGTGACATTATTGATGAAGGTGTGTCATTCATTAGTTCAAGGATGTTGGTATTTTGATTAGATTGGTCATTTGTTAGATTAATTATCTCGCTTTATTCTGTATTTGCTTGGTATGTTGGAAAATTGGGATACACTTGAGATTTTGTATGTGTCTTGTTAGTCTACTACCTTTTGATAAGTTAGAACTTTGTGAATGTTATGCAGTTATGTTCATACGTGAGGTATGTTTAGGTTTGATCGTTGTACATATATTATTCTAAGGTGATGCTATGTTAGTTTATTAATGTGAAAAACTTTGTTCGTTAGCATATATACGTCGAATCCGCGTATGATAATTAGACAGGTTATGATAAATTTTTGTAAATATTACCATGTTATGTAATAAAACTATTCGCTCGTTAGCATATAATATTTCGTATGTCTGTATGATAATGAGACAAGTTGTGATAACTTTTTTGTTAAATAATTACCATATTAATGTAAAAATTAACATTGATATGTTAGAAGAATTGCTTGACAAAGTGTGATAGGTTACTTTTTTTTTGTATGCTATGTAAGTTACTTACTGTTGTTAAGTGTGAACTTGTTATATGTTACTGTTTATTTTGCTTAAGGCGTGTTAGGTTTGCCGTGTTGCATTATATTCTTGGTTCAGGTAATGCTAAATAGTTACTTATATTATGTAAAAATTTGTTAGTTAAGCATATATTCGTAGAACCAGTATGATAATTAGACAGGCTTTGATAAATTTTGATTAAATAGTTCTACAATGTTATAGTAATTTAACATTGATAGTGTTCAGATATATGCTTCGACAATTGTGAATATGGTTACGTTTCATACGGTGCTTCAGTTATTTAGCTGTTGTCTAAGTGTGGAACTTGGTTGATGTTAGCGTGTTTATTCGTTGCATAGGGTATGTATGGTTTGTTGTTGTACATTACTTTCTTATAGTTCAGGTGATGTATGTTAGCTTTAATTAATGGGAAAACTTTGGCTACGTTACGATATATTTCGTTGATTCAGTGTATAAAGAATTTATTTTTATTTATGTTTTCACCAAATGAACTCGATATGACTTAAATTCCCCCCAATATTTAAGTTCCAATTAAGAAAAATCCCTTTTGGGGGTTGGGAATGTGTTGTAATGGAGTTTGATTTTACTGATTCGATTTGACTGCTTTAGAGGTAGTAAAACGGTAATTTTTTACGTTTAAACATGAAAAGCAATCAATTTTTAGTAAAAACAAAATGTTTTAAGCAAATAAAATAAAAATTTAAAAAATTTTTAAATATCTTTTAAATAAATATAAAATAAAGTAGAATAAAATTTAAAATAATTTAAAAATATTAAGTGTGTGTGATGTGTGTGTGTGTGTGTGTGTGGTGTGTGTGTGTGTGTGTCGGTGTGTGTGTCGTGTGTGGTGTGTGTGTGTACGGTATGTTAGGTTTGTTGTTCATATACATATTATCGTTGATATAATAATAATAATAATAATAATAATAATAAATAATTAATAATTATAATAATTAATAATCTAATATAATAATATAATAATTAATGAATATATAATAATAATTACATAATAATATAATTATATATAATAATGAATATAATAATAATCCTATAATAATAAATATAAAATAATAATAATAATAATAATATATAATAAATAATAATAATAATAATAATAAAACCTACTGTTTAAGATAAAAACAGATGTTAAGTAAGACAAAATTAATAAATCTCGTTATCCTTGGCTCAAGGTGTCGAAAGATCTTTGGAGACAAAGTAATAATTTCTCGTTACCTCAAAGGAGCCATAAAATTTCCTGAACATAGTTATAAGATCTCTGTACCGCTTGCTTATCTTGTCAAGATATGTCAGAATTAATGATCCTTCCTTGAATTTCATTGGCTTTCGTGATTGGCATACATAATCAAAATACAGTTCTTGATTGGTTCCCTTGATGCGTACTAAGTGCGTAATGTTTTAGGGGCAGGTAGAGAGCAATTATTACTCAACATTCTAGTTGTCAGACTGCAGGGTATAGTGACCGCGCGTTTATTGGTGTTGTGAATCTATGTAGAATAATAATATCAATAATATATAATAACAATATAATAATTAATATAATTAATATAATGAATAATAATATAATAATAATACAATAATTTAATAATTATATTAAAATAATAATAATAATAATTTAATATAATAATAAAGTATAATATAAATGATAATAATATAATAATAATAAATATATATAATAAATAATAATCATAATAATAAATATATTATTAATAATAAAGTAATAATAATAATAATAAAATATTGATAAGATAATTATCGGTCGGTTGTGTATATGTAATAGATTTGAATTCGCTTATATGACTTCTGTGGTAAAGTTGAAACTTCTAATTTTAGTTACCCTTGTTAATAGAATGCTGTTGTCAGTTGTCTAGGATGAGAATAATTTTTGTTAAGTTGTTCTAATATTAAATGTTAATGTAAAATTAGTGTTAATTATATTTAGGATGTTTGAAAAAAGTGTGCTGTGTTTAAACATGCGAGTTTGTGTTGCAAAAAAAAAAAGTGAGCAGAGGCTAAGGTTACTGAACATTTTCATTTAACTTGAACTTTTGAAATTTTAAACATTTTAAAACAACAACAACAACAACAACAACAATAACTACAACAACAACACAACAACAACACAACAAACGCAAACAATTTCAACAACAACACATCAACAAAAAAACAATGCAACAAAACGTGGCATTTCAACAACAACTCAGCAAGAATTTATTTTTTGCTATGTTTATTACAAAAAAGATCAGGAGATTTATATATGACTTGTATCATATAGATAATAGTATCAATAGATAAGTAGATCAATAGATCAATTAAGGGTGGGACGGTAGGGGTGGAAGGGCAGTTTGATTAACTGAGTTACTGATTTACTGCTTTGAGGTATGGTAATACATAACAATTTTAATAAAAATATTGACTTGAAATCAATAATCATAATCGATCAAGGTAGAATCATAAGATGCATATGGAGTGAGCAGGAGGGTTGGGGGGGCAGTTGATTACATGATTGTCTGATTTACTCGCTTTAGGGTATGTAAACATAACAATTTTAATAAATAAATATACTTGACTCAATAGATCAATATATTAGTAAATTCAATAAGATCAATGGATCATGGACGGGTAGGAGGGTGGAGTGATTGGTTTTGATTATCTGATTTACTGATTACTGCTTTAGGGTGCGTAAAAACGCAAATTTTTATTGTTATGATTAACATCAGAAGCAAATATTTTAGGTAAAATATGACATTCGAATCAATAGATCAATTAGATCAATAGATAATAGATCTAATGGAATCATGGGCGGGTAAGGAGGGTGGAAGTGATGGTTTTTTGATTAACTGGATTTCACTGATTTACTGCTTTAGGTGCGTAAAAATGTAAATTGTTTACGTTATAAACATGAAACGCATAAAATTTTAGTAAAAAAAAATGATTTAAATAAATAATATAAAAAATTAAAGTAAACTGAAAACAAACAATACAGGAAGAACAATGTTTTTGAATATATAATAGTTGAAATACAATATAAAAACAAAAAACAATATACTTAAAAATGATCTATATAAAAAAAAGACTAAATTTAATTAAAACATTTAAATTGAAAAGCATTTTATAACAAACATCAAGCATAAATAGTAAAAACTGAAACTTAACTAAAATAAACCTCCGCCAAACATCAAATTTAAGTACTTGAACGTTTCTACAGAAGATAAAAACCGAGATTCATGAAAACTAGAAATCGTCAAGTATACATAGACAAGGCTCAACCACAACCCGGAACAATGGGGATTTTTTTTTTTTTACTTCAGCACGCACCGGCTCCAGCATGGTGCCCGGTACCAACTCTTTCTCCTTCTCAGTCTCCCTTTCTCCTCTCCTCTGTGTCTCTTTCCTCTGTCTTGCTCTTCATCTTCTCTATGCACTCGTTGCATTTCTACTTGCTTTCTTTATTCAGTTGGACCCTCCTCCGGGGGTTCCATACCACCATTACATGTCTATTCCTACCTTTCCTCTTAAGTCCTCTCCCATCTTTATACATATATATCAAATTTCATTCTCAAGAAATTTCTATCTGGAAGATATCCAGCACCCCTCCGCTGAAGGGGTTGCCGCGTTCCCAAACTCGATTCCCAGGCAATGGAGGGTGGCAATATCAGACAACCGAAAATGTACCATCGCAAAACTAATTTATTAATAACATTTTCATTAATATTATTTTTTTTTTGATATATAATTCGATATTTGAATTTTTAAATTAAAAAAAAAAAAATTATATTTAAATTTTTTTTTTTTTTATTTAAAATTAAAATTTTATTTACGCCAGGTACGTGGTCCCCCCTCGCTCCTCGACCCTGAATGTTCCTATATACTTCAAACTGCAATATTCCTCTTATCTAAAGCGATTATCGAATTAATTCTTAAATAATTATTCTTTCGATTATAATTTTTTCAATGGTCAATAGCCACAAGAGCGCTTTAGAAAGACGATTTTAAACTCGATTTAGGTGTACGATCACGGATAAATCGATTGGAGAACATCAAAATGATCTCCGATCTTGTAAATCCTTCTATAGGAACCAATAACGCCCTCTTTGGGTTAGCACCCCCTTAAGGGGCTAAACCTCCGAAATACGGTCTCTAGTCCTTAAATTACGGTCTCAGCGCCTTAAGAACAACCCAACTTGTGACGTATCACGTCAAAAACCAAATGCAATGTTGCTTGCAACATTGCAACATTGCATGCAACATATTCTTGCAACATTCATCCTCTAGGCACTCCATCAAGGTCGTGCCGTCACTTAGGACCTCCGCCATACTCTATTCTCATTGGAAAAATGTAGGACGATGAAGATTTTCATTCTTACATTGATTAAATGTATATAAATTAACATTTTTGGCTATCTTTATCATGGGGAAGTTTATGGGAATATTGTAATTTTGATATTTCGATTGTCTTGCATTATTAAATAGATAATTATATATATATATAATTATATATATATACTATATATATGATATTTTATCTTATATATATATAAATATATATAACTATCTATATAAATATTATATATATATTTATATATATACTTATATATATTATAGTATACTAAGTATATATATATTATATACTAATTAATACTATAATATATATATAACGTATATATTAAATATATATATATATATATATATATATATATCATATTATATATATATTACATATAATTTTAATAATATTGTCAATGTCATGTCAAGTCACTAAATATATATATTCTTATATAATATTATTTATATACTACTATTATTATATTATATATATTAAATATATATATATATATATATATAAATTATATATATTATATATATATATAATTATATTTTACTTCGAACTTCAGAAGAGTAAACATGCCGCATCCCATCCTTCAACTTACTTAACGATCCAGCATCCCGCTATCCTCATCCTCTTTAAAGATCGCATCCGCAACTTAAAGATTTTGACATCGAGTCCATCACTAATATATATATATATCTATAATTATTTATATATTATATATATATATAGTAATATATATATATTATAGATATATATATATATTATATTATTATATTATATGTATATAGTTAGTAAGCCAAAAGCGCACTCTAGAGCAGCTGTCAAAAAGTACTCGGACATCCCATTAGTGGACGTGAAGAGACATCATATCCCTTAAATTCAAATTTGTGTATCCCCCTTTCTATAAGGTAACTCATCGTAAACGAGGTTACGTGGCCGGCCCCCATAGAAAAATAGGAATGACGTAGAAGATCGAATTTGAAGAATTGCGTAGAGAGGATGGATAAAGAGAGAGTCAGATCCGAATTTGGATGGATCGGAGCCGGCACCGGTGCTGGAGTCGTTGTGGTGTCTAGTTTAGTAATATTTATTATAATGAGCAATATGGTTGTCTTATATATTTAATCGAACCGCAGATATCGAATATGGGTTTTCATATTTTCCGCTAAGGGTGTTTGTGGCACATGAGGGGTCCTCAGAAGAAAAGCAGAGTGCATAGATAGCGTGTTAGAGAATCCGTATATCTCAAATTGGTGATCCTTTCCTATGAATGTACCTCGGTCGTAGACGAGTTACGTTCCGTGCTGGCCTCTCTAAAGATAGGTAAATGCCGTAGAAGGATGAAATTTGGAGTATCTAAGAAGGAGAAAGGAGGCTGGTCAGAAGGAGCTGAATTAGGCTACGGCCCAGGAGCTAGCTCGTTGCGGTGCGGTTATAAGAACATTTGTATACTATACTACAATGGTTGGCGTCTTTATATAAGGTTATTATCGAGCCCGTAAGATCGAATATGATGGTTTCATGAACTTCATGGGTTTTGAGGACCTCGTCCCTTGGCAAGAGGGGGGATCCCTTCTACAGGACCGACCCGGCGCGAATTCGACGCGCCGCAGGCGCGATCAGGCGCGAAACCTTCGCAAGCGTAATATTTACACCCAAACGAATTATAACGTCGTTTAAGTGTTTTATAACTCATTTCTTTTAATAAAATCTTATATTTTTTAAATAGTGATTTAATTTATTTTATCAAAAAAAATATAGACTTTTTATGTTTAAAGCTTAAAAAATTTGTTCTATAAACAGTAAATCATAAATAAAATGTTAAGTAAACTCCCCACCCCATCCATGATCTAATTGATCTTTGAGTTTAAGTTATTTTGTAAAATAAACATGAAATCGATAACTTACGATATCGAAAAAATAATCGAAATGCGATAGGATTGCCCTTAACCTGACTAAGGTTAATATCTATCAGATTTCGATTATTTTTTCCGATATAATCGTAAGTTATCGATATCGTGTTAAAGCCCATATATATAACTATATTTTGTTCGGAAACGCAAGAAAAACTTTGGCTTGTTAAAAACATAAAAATTCTTTAAAAATGATAATTTTGTTATATAGTATATATACTAAAATGTTTACAGGCTAAAGAGTAACAAATTGTTTTGGATTGTAAAACGGAAATTTGCCTTTTTCGTAAACCTAAATTTGCGCCCCAAAAATTAGAATGGCTAAATTTGGCATAAAATTCTTATATATAATAGTATATATATATATTAATATATAATTATATATAATAATATATATTTAATATATATATATATTTAATATATATATATATATGTAATAATTCGTTATATATGCTCACCTTTTTTAAATAAACCGTAATCATTATAGGGTACGCTGCACGTACATGCTGGAGACACTCCGGCTTCTAAGAGGTGCGCGTCTGAGCGTTGCGTACTGTTCTTATATGAGCAACCTCGCGCGCAGCCGCATTGAAGGGAGTTCTTCAAGAGCGGTACTGCCATGCATGTAAGCACCATGCCATGCATTTAGCCAATGGTATCGTTTAGCTAAAAAAAAATCGAGTATGTATTATATCTATATATATATATTGACGATATTTCTTATATTTTGTTATATTAAATATTTCATATATAATACTTTAATATTATATATTTTTATATATTATAAGAGGGAAAATGAAAAGTCGACTATATTGACTTATTATTAATAAAGTAATTTTTATTTTTAATTTATAAAAATAAACTAAATCGTAGAAATGTTTTCTACGGAATAGTATTTTTAATTTGTAATTCGAATTTTTAGTCACTCAGCTGTTAGTTCACTTTGCGTAAGGAAATTTCGAAATCCGTTAGTGATTCTGAGTGAAAATATGTTAGTCCTTTGCTGGAATTTGTTTGAGTGACCGCGTCTTCCTTAAGTTCATCGAAAGAATTTTGTTAATAAAAATGATATTGAATTATTAGCCTATTTACATTAAAAATGTTATATATTATTAAAATTCATTTACCAATAATTTTTCCAATTGTTAATCTATTCTAGCGCTCTTTCTCGTGCAGTTTGTAAGAGTTATAAAATTCTAATGTAAAAGTTAGTAGTGAGATTACTATAATTATTCTAAGTGATGTTGTGTTGATGAGATTTTAAGTTCAAACATAAACTTCGGAGGGAAATTAAAGTAATGTAAGACAAAGTAGAAAAGTGTTTCGACAGGCTTGTCTAAAAGTAATAGGTAAGTTTTTTTTTTTTTTAATATTTTTTTATTATTATCTAAAGAATACCACGGTACATCGCAGAGATGTCGGTCCTCGCCTTTCGTGGACAATAGGGTAGAATAGTTTGCCCTCTGGGAGGGTCTCGGATCTTCCCGCTCTTTGGTATTTGGGGTCGCGGGGATCCCCCCCTTCCTCACCCATAGGGTATGGAAACTACGTCCCCGCCTGTTCCCGTCGGTCGAGCCTACTTTGCATGTAATACCTTTTTACAAATTTATATATATATATACATAGATATATATCTAATTATATATTATAATTTATATATACTTATATATATATTATATAATTATATTATTATATATTATATATTAACCTAAATTACAACTCCTCTAAACTAGAAATCTTATTTAGGTCATAGAGATACCGTATATTTTTTTTCGGTTACGGGTATCCGTTAAAAGGTCATAAATAGTCCCTTGTCCATATATATATATAATTACATACAAAATAACTTATCTTATATATTATTATATATAATATTATTTATAGTATATACTATATTATATATATATATAATCTATATATATATATATATATATATATATATATATATAAGGGTTGGAAAAAACCATGGTTTATAAAAAAAACAAAAAACATTTTTTTTTAATAAATCCAATGGTGTTTTGGTTTATTTAGGTTTTTATGCTATTTGATGGTTTTAATGTAGTTTTTATGGTTTTAATAGATTTTAATAAAAGGAAAACAATACTGGATATTAAATCATTAAATTACGCAATTTGGCACCCTTTCCACTCCATTTATAGATTCTTACTTTCGAATTTAATGCTTCATGAAATAATGGTACACTCATTATTTTTTGTGGGTTATGACTATTATCTCCAGGTAGCCTGGCTTATGAAGATCAGTCAAATCTAGCATTTATTCCTGCTTTCAAACAATCTCTGACGCGGTACCACTTTCGCGATATTTGAAGCACCAATGAATAGTGATATAAATTTGTAGATATATATTATATATATATACATATATATATATATAATAATATAATATATATTATATTAATTATATTATAATACTTAATAATATATATATAATATTATATATACTATAATACTCGGATGCACCCGTGTGGACAAGGGTAATTAATATATACTATATCAAACAAGAGAAATAATTATTGCCTAATAATTTACCTGCTATATGAATACGATGCCCATAACAAGAAGCGAAGTTTTTATTTTTGATGATATTTGGGACGAAAATAGTTTTGTCGTGTATTATTTTATTGAAAATTATTTTTTATATATTTTATGAAATTACGTGAGTTATTTTTATATGTAAGTCGCTTCGATGTTTGATATTATAATTTTTCATTGCGAAGTTATTTTGTAATTTCCGAAATGTGTGTAACCAGTTCGAACAGAATTAGTATAATGTTTGAATGATAAATCTATATACCATTCGAGTTGATAGATACGAAAAAACTCATCAATTTCGAAGGTATGAACCAATAATAAAAAATATTTGTTCTGTGATAACGGTGAACAATAGTGATCAATGGCTTAACCACTCCCGCGGCGAGTCGACGAACGCCAACGGCTTGTTCATACATATCTTGCATAATTTTTCTACTGATCGGAAATGCAATTATGCATATATATATATATATCTATATATATATTAATATATTATCATATAGATAATTAGTGTATATCTATATTATATATATATATATAATATACTATATTTTATATATATTATATATATATAACTATATTAATATAATTACTATATTATATATGTATATATGGGTGCCGTTAGAGCAAATTTAGGGGGAGCCAAATTATATTATATACTATATACTATTATTATATATATATAATATATTATATATATAATAATTGATATATAATATATATATATATATATATATATATTTATATTATATATATATCTATATATTTATATTATATTATATATATATTTAGTTTATTCAAAGTTTGAATATAAAATCTGTAGCCATAAGCAATATTTATAAAATATTTCATAATTTACGAAAGTTTTATTTCATATTGTATAAAAAGGTTTGAAAAGTCTATATTAATTAAATAGTTTTCTTTTTAGCTTAACTAATAATGAATATATTTTCTTTTTTCTTCCAAATCTCATTTCTAGTCACAATCCTTCGTATCATTGAGAATTTTTCTGAGTACACTTTTCCCTGTGAATGCTTAGTAAACATACATTTAATTTTTTGTTGGAAATAGTTGACATTAGCCACGTTTTAACACGTCGGTAAGTACTTAAATGCGACCTTTATTTGTAAAATAGTTTGGTGGATGTGTGAGAAGTAACTTGATAGCTTGTGCAACTTGCTGGAAATGTGCAATGATTGTGTATGTCTGTAAAAATAATTTTTCAATCTATTTGCTCCCATGAATTCTGATTCCTTCCAGAAATTTAACCAAGATTCTGCTTCACTCACTACTTTAATTTCGTCATAAAGATTCAATTTTTTTTTTTAAATTTCTGATTTGGTTAATTTTCTAATTAAACTGGGTGCAAAATGCAAAGAGAGGAAGATGTTATATTGTGTTCCGAAAATTTGATATTCGATGAAATGAGAGAACAAGGAAAGGTATAAATAGTGAAACTCTGTTGCAATCCTCAGAAAAACTTTTTGATGTCCAATGATACTGGCTTTCTTTTGGATCTGTACGTGGTATGAAACATTTAAAAAATTCTTATCTTAACTCAAATTCTTAAAAAAGAGACTGGATTATTTTCACTTCTATCGGGTTTTAAATTTTAAAAGTTTCTTTCTGTACAATAAAACAAATCCAATTTTGAATATTTGAGTTTGAAGAATATTTGCTATAGGCTCAAATATGAACTATATTTCTCCTATGATTATTAAACAATGAGAAATTAGGACTTCTGCTGCTTGTGAAGGCGGCGTGCTGCTAGTGTAGTTAGTGTGTTCTGCGTACCTCTGATCGATGAGAGTTTTCTAACGTAATTTATTTGCTAATAATGTTTAAACACAATATACTAATTGATTTATACTTTAGCAAACCATAGTGTTCGTATTAACAATGGTAATTTTCTACAAATTTCTGGTGAGCGTACTTTCAACGAAAATTTTTTATAAATTGTTTTTCAATTCCAACAGTGTTTCGAAATCAAAGGAAAAACAGCAATCATTAATTCTAAATTTAAACGATGGGAACAACAATGATAAAATTTGGCTTAGGCTATTGATTCTCGCTTATTAACTTTGAACATTTTCTTGCTCTCTGTCTAGTCATCATACTAACCCTTACTATATTCAATGTTTTATATATCTTCGTGTAGTATGACAATAAATGCTCTTCTATACTTCAGCTTTCACGTTTTTTCAGAGGAGTAAAGGCTTAGAATTCTTACGTACATATGAGTCTTATCAACAGCAAGCGAGCATCAATCGATAGCTGTTCTGTCCCGGATGTCTGCTGTCTCGTCTGCTAAAGGGAGAAATATTCACAATTTGTTTACATTCTATTCACAATTTGTTCATATCAACTTTCACAAATATATAAGTTTATTCAGAACATATGTGATGTGTATTTGGCCTTTGATCCGTTTGTTCAAATGTTCAGCAAGACACTCTTCAGCTTCCTCTTTCTGATTTAAGAAATGGAAAATTGCGGTATCTTGCAGTGCTACCCTCGAGATAGCGATTATACATGGATGCACAAATATTTTTAAGGTAGAATTGAGTGATATCATTTTTCATATTTTATTAATAGAATAAGTGCTAGTAACATGCAGTTGGTTCAGATTACTCTAATTACGCTTAATTAACTATTATTCGTTTGAAATTCTTTGCTGTTACTGGGCATCTTTATGCCATTTGGATTTACCATGGGATTAGCATCGTGAAGCATTTTTTAATAATTTTTCTAAATGGTTTTACGATAAGTGAGCCAAATATATCTCTCTTTTGATAGGTATAAATAAGACACACAATCTACATACAAAACTTTCAGTTTTTAGAATAAGCTAGCCAAGAATTATGCAGATCTAGCCATTCATAAAGAAAAGGTTCTTCCTCTTCAACATTTAAAATTGGTGTTTGTACGTTTCGTTAATAGATCAAACCTTTAATGCCATCATTTATATTGGTTCCATTTATGTAATTTCCAATATCAGGACATTTTCCTCTTGGTACGTTTTATACTTCCAAGAAGCATCAACTACTAAATTTAGTATGCTAACAGATTTGGCTCACTATCACATGAATATCATCGAATATGATAATTATATATATATAATAATATAATATATATACTATATATATATATATAATAATAAATTTTCTATATATAAATATTATATTATATATATAATATATATATATATATATATATATATATACAACTCTATATATATAAAAAATAGAATATCTCGAAAAGTACGACTCTTGGAAAAACACATTACATATTTGGAATCAGCGTATATAAAGCTTATTACCAGAATGTAAAAAAAAATTAGGGGCTGAGCCGACGGATGACAGAGGGGGAGAGAAGTCCATCGGGTTACGCGAATAAAGGCTAAAGACCGACTCTGCCATCTTTGCGGTTTTACCCTAAGAATTGCTGTAGTGTAAAAAAACCCAAAACAATATTACCCGAATAAAAAAAATAAACATATTGAAAAAAAAACATTTTTTTCTTTAATTTTTGTTTTGTTTTTATTAATTCGAGAATTTAAAAAAATTTTTATATAAATTAGCACGTTATTATTATATATATTATATATATATATATATTATATATATATAATATATATATACTATATTATATATATATTATAATTTTATACTATATAACTTCTATTATATACTATATATATTAATTATAATTAGGACAAGTAGCTATTTGACTTTTATCTAAAAAAATTTAATTTTTTTAATTTTTGTAAATGAAATCAACTATATAAAATAATTTAAAATATATAGAAATAATATTTCATGATGTATAATCGAATAATTAACAGCTGCTTGTAGGTCTATTTTTCACTGCGTGAGAAACTTTCACCGACTTTTTCGATATTGCTTGCCTTTCATCTTAACGTAAGCTTCCTTTGAGTAGGACCGCGTTTCATTTTCTCGAAAAGGGTTTTTTAAATGAAAATGATATATATTTGCGTATTACAGGTAATGGCTATGTTAGCTTTATATGGAAACATGTTAGTAGCATATATTCGTATGATCTGTGGTTCAAGAACTTGATTTTATGTTTATGTTAACAAAATGATACTCGAAATGTTAACTGTGAATATAGATCAATTATCTAGATAAATAGATCATGTGGTGGTGGTGGGGTGGTGTTTTGATTTTAATGATTTACTGATTAATGTTGTAAATATGAAATTTTTTATTTATATAAATGAAAAGCTAAAAATATTAGTAGAAAACAAAATTTTTAAAGAATACCAAAATAAATAAAAGTTTTTTGTGATTATGTTTATACAAAATATGACTTGAATCAGATCAATAGATTAAATAGATCATAGATCCATAGATATGGATAGGGTGCGGAGGGTGGGTGGTTTGATTACTGATTACTGGCTTTAGGGTAGTACAAGCTTCTCACTCAGTTAACATGAAAAGATAAAAAAATTTTAGTAAAAACATAATGTTAAAGAAATAAAACAAAATAATAAAAGTTTATTGTTTATCGAAATATGACCTGAATCAATGATCAATAGATCAATAGATCATGGATGAGGGAGGGTGGGTGTTTTGATTTACTTGATTTAACTGATTTACTGTCTTGGGTATGGTAAATACTGTGAAATTTGACGCTTTCAACATGAAAAGATAATTTTTTTAGTAAAAAACAAAAGTTTTAAGAAATAAAATTAAACGTAAATAACTAGTTTTAAAAAAATATTATTTTAAAGATTAAATAAAATAAAATAAAAAATTTGATAAATAAATTTAAATTAGAAAAAATAAAGTAAATTGAAAATTAAAAAAGATAAAGTGAAAAATAAAAAAAAACAATAGAAATGTAAAATGAAAGTTATAAACAAGATAAATTAGAAAAATATTCAAGATTAAAAAAAATTTAATAAAAAAATTAACAGTAAAATATAATGTAAACTAAAAAAAATGTAAAAAAGTAAGTTAAAAAAAAATTAACAAAAGAAAAAATTGGAAATGACTATAATAAAAGACAGCAACAATGTAGCATGTTTCAACCTAGTAACATATATTAGTTACGTTAATAAAAAAATGAGATTTGAAAATTTAAATGTCAGTCTTCAACTCTGAGTAATTCGGCTTTTCTTTGAAAGATGCAATGCAATGTGACGACCATGTACTGTTAAGAAAAGATTAGTTGTATGTGAACGATAAATGATACTGGTATTTATTAAAACGAATGTTACTAACTCAGCACCGCATCGGCTCAAGCACCGGTGCCGGTACCATGACTCTGATCTTTCTCTCCTCTTTCCTCATTCTTCTTTTCCTCCTCCTTCTTCTTTCTTCTTCTGTTTTTAATTTGTTTTCTTTTCGGGGCTGGAGTACAGGTGACCCCCTTCCGGAGGGGAAGGGGATCCAGCCGTAAATCCATATGCAGAATCCTTCTCAAACTACACGATCGAATCCATCTCCAATTTCACCTTCTAACAACTTTCGATTTTTAAGGGGAGCTAGCGCACCTTTACGGGTGACGCATGGGGAGATAATCTGTCTAGGACGAGATTGGCGTCCAACTGTGCCACAAATTTTGCTCGATATGATTACTGTACTTGTTAGTAGTATGAGTCACATAGGGGACGGTGAAGTGCGATGAGGTCATGTAAGGTTGATTAGATATATGGTGTAAGTTTATATATAGTATATATATATGAATATATTATATATAATTTATAATATATTATAATATAATATGAATATATATATATATATTGTGGTGGTTGGTGATAAAAGATAGTGAATAGGTAATATATAATAGGTATATAGTACATATATATATATATATTATATATTATATAATATTATCTATTTATATATTATGGCTTGTGTTTGCGTGGTGCGTACGGCCGTAAAACCGAATGCATGCTACGGACGTCGGTCAGTCGGTCAAGTCCACACGCTGCGCGTTAGGGCTAACCGTGTTTCGCTCGGAATTGGATGAAACTGCCAAGGGCGTAAACAACAATTTTACGTCCCTCTCGGGGTAGCTACTCAGCGTAATGCAGTTTAACCGCAGATTAGACAATATATCAGTTTCAAACGATACGTTAACTCATTCGTTAAAAAAAGGGCTCCGACGAACTCGGCCACTAACTACACGATGTAATCGAATGCTAATTATGTAATTCTTTTCTTTCGATATATTTTTCGATGTAAAAAGTGCACCAGAGCACGTAAAATAGACGATCTTAAACACTCAATTATATGGGGTATTAAACATGATAAATTGATTTGGAATCATCAAAATATGATATAACGATTCATTTAAACCTTCCAGGAATCAAGCCCTCTGGGGGTCGCCCCCCTTTGGTGACTTAAAGCGCTCGAAATCGGTCTCAAGACTTAATTCGTTTTCACCCGCGTCTTAAGAAACCTAACCTTGGACCTGCAGTTGAACCAAATGTTGCCAAAATTGTTGGTGCAACATTTGCAGACATTGCCTTGCCATTTTGGCGTTAGTTTTGGCACCCTATACTACTTATCTCTTATCTCCCTCACCTTATATAAGGCCCTTACTATTACTGCTCTCCTCCAATCCTGGACTATATTCTCTTATAATCTATCAGTCACGTCATCTCGCTCGTTCGTATCTTGATCATTTACCGTTTCATCGATTACTCGGCAGATTTAAGCCATTTCTTGCAAATTTCTTGCTCTATCTCATTACCATCCTCCTTTCTAAATGACCTCAGTCCAGAATATCTATTCCTTCTTCCAGTCACACCAACAGCATTCACTATCACGTAGTTCTTACGCCAATTGGTTATACGATTTTCAAATGTGTTATTACCACACTCTTCCCACATTCATCTTCATCATTTTCGAAAGCAGCATCCCTAGTAGTTACGCTTTGCAGAATTCCCTTTTATATATAATATATATATAATATTATTTACTATATATTATATATTATATAATATTATATATATATAGTATTATTATTGTATATATATTATATGTATTAATATAATATATATATAATATATTATTAATATAATATATATTATATATGTATATAATATATATATAGTATATTATATAGTAATATTATAAATTATATATATTATATATATATATATATTATTATATATATATTATATTTATATATATATACTATAATATATATATATATATATATATATATATATATATATATATATATTATTAATATATATCTTTTTTATAAGTATATCTTCAAAAGATTTTTAAAAAATTTTATAAAAGTTTTTTTTTAGCTTGACAGGCGTGGTCAATTGACTATCACATTCAATGAAAGTCGAACAAAATGTAAAGGACTAAAAAGTAACGGAGGAAAAATAACGGAACTTAATTCGGTGCATTACATGAAAGAAAAGTAACTGGAGTTTCGTTACTCGTTACTACAAAAGCTAATTCGTTAGTAACGGAGTACGGATCGTGCCCTCGACTCTGTATATATATATATATATATAATCTATATATATATATATATATATATATATTATATATATATATTTATATTATATATATATATATATTATAGATATATTATATATATATATGTATTATAATTATATATCTATATATATAATATAGAGCTATTTATACAGCGTATATATAGTATATCTAAAGTCTTAATTTTAGTTATTTTCTTATTTTGTTAATTAAAATTTCATTAATTAAGAAATGACATTAAAAATCTTAAATTCACACTAAAGACTACTATTTCATGAAATAATAATATATGAATTTTTTTTTTTATTTATTTTTTTTGTTAATATAATAATTTTATTTATTTTATTAATTTGTTAATTAATATTTTATTCATTAAAAAATATCTATAAATTGTAATAACTTTACATAATGAATAGGATTTTATTAATTAATAATTATATTAATCTTTTATTATTCAACAATTCACCCAAAGTAATCTTTATTTATTTTATTATTTAAATAAGCAACAGCCAAGTAAAGTAATGTAGCCGAATAAATTCAATACATTATTCTTATATTATGATCTACTAATTAACATTATCTATCTATTATATATCTGAGCATAACCCCATTTAAGAGTATATAACCTTGCCGTGTCTCACCATAGAGCTACAGAGACGCGTGGTATAGGGTTAGTGTTCGATCTTCGTCCGGATCCTAGGTAGCAGTTACCTAGAGAAATTCCCTTCCTTCAATAAGTTTATGCCCGTGAGGGATGAACTTTTTATAAAGGAAAGCAGTAAAGAGAGAAATTAAACAATAATAATAGTAATAATAATAATAATAATAATAATAATAATAATAATAATAATAATAATAATAATAATAATAATAATAATAATAATAATAATAATAATAATAATAATAATGGTTATAAAAATGAAAAATAAATAACAGTAACGTATAACAATAGTTATAAGTAAAAATGGAATTATTATAGTGGGACAACAATAGTTAAGTAATTCACCTATTAAAGGAATAATTAATTATAAGTAATGAAGATGGATTGGAATGGGATAGCATGGAATGGAATGGAATGGAATGAATAAGAATGGGATAATAATGGAATAATTGAATGAAGAACAACAATGGAATAAATAATCAATAATGGAATAATGGAATAAGAACAATGGAATGGGAATGGAATGGAATGGAATGGAATGGAATGGAATGGAATGGAATGGAATGGAATGGAATGGAATGGAATGGAATGGAATGGAATGGAATGGAATGGAATGGAATGGAATGGAATGGAATGGAATGGAATCCACACATCCCCAAACAAATATTCCAACACGGAATAAATTTCTTAAAATAATCTTTGAAAACAATTTACATGAGAAGAAGCAGATATTTATTTACATTTCCCGACGCGTTTCGTCTCCAAACTTGAGACATCTTCAGAGGATTAATTCTTGTGAGCGAATGAGTCTTAAAATATATATATAATAATTACATCAAATCATATTTAAACAGATAATACATTAAATTTTATGTTAATGTCTGGTCTGCGTGTTTTGATGTAGAAGGCCTCCGCAATTTTAAGTTTCTGGACTTCACATGATCCGTATAATATTGTGAAGTGTTTAGAAATATTGCTAATAGTTGGTTGACCATGTGCCGTTTTGAAATGTTCAAAGATTTTGCTGGGACTGTAGCGATGTTGATATGCCCTGTCCGACAATCGATTCGTCAACCAATATATGTCGACGTACAGTCTGACCCTAAGGCAGTTAAATTGGTACACAATGATGGTTGTCGGTCAAAGCATCACTTGTGCTAAAGGAAGATGACAGTTGTTTGATTTATGGTATAGTCTGACTTTAATTTTGAGGTGTCTTTAGTTTTGAGGTGAGAGTTCAAAAAATTACGATCTCTTCTTCATTGAAGTCTATAGCATTAGAAATTTTGAAGAAGAAATTTATCAATTTTCCTGATTATTTTTACTTTCTTTATTAAATAATTTTGTAATGGTTTTATTAATTAAATTTTCAACTGAATATTGTGGATGATCACAGTTAATTAAATTTTACTTAATGCGGCAAATTTCTTCATCAAAAGTTTTCCAAGTTGAACATAGGTTGTATGCTCTGT
>JABUQX010014460.1:37500-53265 GCA_015478945.1 Trachelipus rathkii
ACCGAGCGCTCTCATCCAGTAGCCATCACGTCCCAAAAAAAACGTTTCAGTCTTAACTTATTTAAAGCCCCCGGTTTTCTCCTCCCATAAGTACTGAGTACTATGTTTACAAAAACCCTCCATATTTAATTCAAAATTAACATTACCTAAAGTAACCAGTTAAAATTCAGAATACGATTTGAGTTCAGCACAGCAAATATTAACATAAAAAAGCATACAGGTATGATCACTATATAACGAGAAATAAAGCTGCAAATTTGCGACTGTAAAATCATGTAGGGATTAAACCTTATATAAAATAGCACTTCTAAACAGAAAAAATTTTCTCAATGATGTAATGATATGTTATATACTAGACATAGTAACAAATCATATTAATGCTTTAACAGTTTATTCAAATGATTAAACTTCAATACATGATAATTGACATTTTCTAAATATTCTATGCAACATTTCGAATTACATAAATGTTAATATTTTCAGCATTTAAAATTAATTATATACTTATATATATAAAATTAACCATTAAACTTACAATCTACTTATATATATATATGCTGTTAATATAACTATAATAAGATGTAATATCAATTAAGCTATAATTAGTATTATCATATACATTGATATGCATAAACTATATATAATATATAACTATATATATATATACTATATATATAGATATTTGTATACTTTTTTTTCTGTTTTAAACTGCTTATTTAATTATATAATGTTATTATAAAATTCATTGACTTATATATATATACTCACTAATATATTTAAATAATATATATTATAAGTACTATATATTATATATATATATAGTATATATAATAAATTATACCTTTATATTAAATCAAGCAGTATCCCGTAAAATCACATATATATGAATGAGTATGATTAATATATATATAAGCCATAACATAAAAGTGCAATTTAAAACGGTATATAATATAATATATATTTGTATATAATAGTGATAGCTAGTAGTTATATATACTTTTCATGATTTATAATATATTAACGACCCTTGTTATATCATAATGGTTATATGTTACTGCACCCCTATATATATATTATAATAATACATATGTTATGGAAAAGACGGGTAAAATATTTCTAATTTGATATCATATAATCATGAGCTATTTATATATACAGTTACTATATTTAATACTCTAATTAATTTTATATAATTAATTATTTAATTTACTTTATAATATATATATATTATATAATATTTTTTTATATTTTATGTATAATATTATTATATTATAATATGATAATATAATATTTTTTATTTATTATATCTTTTATTTTATAATTAATTGTTTTAAAGAAATAATATTTTATTAAAACTTCTTGATGCTCAAATCTATTTCTTAGTCCATTACTTACCCCATGTTCATTGCAATCTTCTTGCTCTTGCGAAATTCTTTTTATTTATTTTTTTTATTATAACAAGTTCACACTCACAAAGTGCTATTTAGTCTCCATTATTCTAGAAGGGAACTTCTCTTAGGTAATTTATTTTACCTAGGATACGGACTAGGAATCGAACCCGAGCCCTTGACATGCGACTGTGTCGCTCTATCGAGTAAGCCACGGTAGACCAATGATTTATTTTTTTATCTCCTTTAGCGTTGAAATGAAATATACCAAATCAACACTCTCTTTAAAACAAACTTTAGAGATACTACAAGAAATACAATACATAATAATAAAATAATAATAAATAATAATCCCACATAAGAATCAAATAATAATAATAAATCATAAAAATAATAATAATAATAATAATCAATTAATAATAATAATATAACCAAATAAACTAAGAATCATAATAAAATAAATAACAGGATACAATATGTATCATATTCTTTCAAATAATAAAATAATAATAATAATTAATAATAATAATAATAATAAAATAATAATAATAATAATAATAATAATAATAATAATAATAATAATAATAATAATAATAATATAATAATAATAATAATAATAATAATAATAATAATATTATTATATATTTGAAATTAAAAGATGGTATAGTCAGTATAAGTTTATATAATGAGACAAAGAAAATTTAGTTTTTTATTGATTAATAAGAATACAAACGTTATAAAATTTATAGAATGAATGTACCTGAGTAATTAAAAACATTAAATTTTATCGTGTATTGAGAGACTAAAAAAAAAAAACAAAACAAACAGTAAATTAGAAAATAATTAAAAATAAATTCTCAAAAGAGGAAATAAAAATCAAATTTAGGCATAAAGAAATATAAACCATTTTAAGAACTGGGGAAATTAAAGAAAAATTTTTTAAGAGTGTATGAAACAAAAATAATATAATTAATAACACAAAAACAAAACGAAAAAAGGTGAAGCCTAAAAAATGAGAGTGAAATGCAATTCAATAGTATACTAACAAAATCGACACAAAAAATTACGAGAGACAATTCACTCTATGCACAGCGAACAATTCTCTCAAAAAGAGTCTAAAAGAACAATTGCCAGAAATTGTCACTCAGAAACTACTGCCCGCATTGGGTTTTCAATCTGCGCGGTGCGTCTCGACAATATCAGGAGTGCCGACAAACATGAAGAAAAAACCATAATGGTCTAGGCTTGAAATCTTTATGAATATCTAACGCCGATATATGAATAAACCTAGTCAATTTATTATATAAATATTATAATATAAAAATACTATATTATAAATATTAGAAACATTTATAATGTGTATTTATATTATAAAGAATTTAATTTTATATATAAATATTGATTAATAATAAGAGAATTACAAAATTAACCTATGTAATCTCCATCAATATATTAACCTGTATAATCTATATAATATATATATATAAATATAAAATACTAAATATATATTATATATATATTATTTATACACACATATATATATAAGTATTATTATGACTATATTTATAAAATTTTACTCATATTATATAATATAAATCATATATTAACCTGTTATAATCTTGATTGAAGACATAAAG
This sequence comes from Trachelipus rathkii, assembly GCA_015478945.1. NCBI lineage: Eukaryota > Metazoa > Arthropoda > Malacostraca > Isopoda > Trachelipodidae > Trachelipus > Trachelipus rathkii. The sequence goes on from JABUQX010014460.1 coordinate 40,526, forward strand.
ATATTATTTATTAATTAATACTTGAGTTTATAATATTATCATTTTGTTTATAATAAATTTTATATATTAAATACTAATACAAAGATTTTTATAATTAAACTTTTACATAATGTTAATGATAATTTATATATAATACAATTTTATTTTTACGTACGTATCATATTAATAAGCATTATTAAATCATAAGTATAATATAATATCTCACAAAGATGCATCAAGGAACCCGGCCCTCTACACAAGCTATATGACCGATTTTTTACTAAATTGATTATTAACTTTCTGGCTATTTATACATCATTCTTGTGTTAAGTACTCACAGCAAATAACAGTCTGTGGTAAATATAACCAGAGATCAGCAACCTATAATAATAATGTCCATTATTTTGACTTTAGATACACAATATTGACATTATATATTATAGTGGTTCCTAATGATATAATGATTTTTTATAATATATTAATATAATATATTATTATATATATTAGATATGATAGTAATAAATTATTCACTTAAATTTTATAGACATTTTCACTCCTAAGATTTCAAAGTTTTGTTATAAAAATTCTATATTTCCTTTATAACTTATATTTATAAATTATTGTAAATGAGTGATGAGATCAGGACTTCACGAGGTAACTACTCTCTTTATCAGAACTCTTCCACCTTCGAAGGTTGTGCTTACTACGATAAAACACGTATAGCGTGAACAACCTCTCTCTATGATCAGTTAGAAATATGAGATTTATATGGAATAACATTAAAACAATCTACTATTCTAGGAGATAATAATAATACATAAATAATATTAATAATAATAATAATAGAAATTAAATATCAATTTAATGAGTAATAATAAAATACACTAAGTGAATACAGGCGATTATAGGCCTAATTCCAGGATATACAAAATAAAAATTAATAATTAAATACAATCGAACTATATTTTCATGAGATTTAAATAGTAAGTGAATACACATATAAATAATATATAATAAGTTAGGAGACATAATAATAATAAGCCTTAATAAATTATTAGAATATAATACACATATATAATTAATATATGAATAATAATAATAATCAAAATCACGGTTCGAATAATTCAAAACCATAAACCAACAAGACATCTATAAAATATTCTGTCAGAGATATTAGATATTACAATTATCATTAGAGATCAATAAAAGTATTAATACAATGTTATTTTATTAATTTATTTTATTTAATAAGTCCAAACTGAACAGCTGATCCTGGTAATATCCTTATTTATAGCAATTGGCCCTAAGAGATAAAATTGATTTTTATATCTTTATTCATTTTAGAGTATTGATGGTAGATCGGAGTTTTCATTCTCTAAGATATCAGATTCATTCATTTATAAATCTATGTAATTTGATTCACCTAGAATGAATATTTATATTTAATTACTCTTTTTGGTTTTATTATTTAATGGTAAGTATGTTAAAAATCAAATTGATTTTGTTACCCAATTAATTACTAAATAATTATCCTCGCGAAGTAGAGTATTTTAAAATCCATAATTTATTATTTAAAAGCCTCAACAATTAATCTGCTTACTATAATCTTTCCCCGACCATTTATTCTTTTTCAAAATTGGAATAATGAGATTAAATAAACTAAAGTTACTATATATGATGAAATAAATATAATATAGAATATATATATAATATTATAATATTATTATAATATAATATATTTATAAATAATATAAAATTATAATCTTATATATACTATATATTAAATACTATAATTAAATAATAATAAATATATATTAATATATTAATTATAAATTATATATATATTAAATTATAATATAATATTAAATAGATTAGTAATACTGTTAATGCATAAACAGGATAGATTAAATATAAAAAAATATATAAATATATTATCTTTACTTCTGAGTAGAAAATAATGAAAAATTGATATACATTGTCGCTCATTATTCTATCCTTATTCAATTCATGCTCTAATATGGACAAATGTTTGAACCGGAAAGAAATGATCCATATTATTAATTAATCTTCAATAAGATGTTTTATAGGCTGTATTTAACCTCTCCTCATCTCGCTCTTACTCCTCTTAACCATTTCGTTTAAATTATTGTTCCTATCATTTTCTCTTTGTTTTAAATAATTAAAGTTTAATAAATAATGAATGGCAAGGTTCAGTTCGAATTAATTATATCTTAACTTATGAAAAGTGGGCGATGCATGAATTATAATATTAGATCCTGAAAATTTTTTTTATAAGTAAAGTTATTGAAGATTGATCCCATTATTATTACATAATAATAATTATAAGTAACATCGAGATGAAGGCAGCATATTGAAATTATCAATTTATATAATTTACTCCTATTTAAAAAGCATAATTCCACGGCACTTTGACTCGCAAAATCTAATGTGTTGATTAGTAAGAGTGAGAGTTATTAAATCATCATAATAAATTCTTCTAATTATGCTATGTAGTCTTTAAATTATGCACCAAATAGTAATTTACAGTACCAACTCCAATGTTACTCACACGTTATATAGACTCATGTTGGTTCGACGAGATGTTAATTTTACAAAAATATAAACGTAATGACTCTTCAATATCAATGATAAGTTAAAAAGATACAGAACGTAATAAGTAAAATATAGTTATATAAATAGTGGCAAGAAAATGGGTGGAAGGCAAATATTATACATCTAGTAGAAAATTATTTATGCTAAAAAAAAAATGGTTTTAATTGCTAGACGTGTTATAGAGTGCATGCTTCTAATCCATATTGTAGACTATCCTCTAGAGTGTAATGATAATAAGACATGACAGAGTAAATTTCCTCATTACTTGTCCTATACGATCTTCTAAATGGGAGCAGCTACACTCTCTCAGTTATCCATCGTTCCTTGCTAGTTGAGAGAAAGAATCGATCAGGTATTACTCATCCAAGACTTGGTTTTACATGACCTGTTTCGTTTGCATCAATATGATAGAGTTTTCAAACCCCTACTCCTTTATAAAATAATAATCTATTCATAAAACTAAAAAAGAAAAAGTTGTACTGTAATCTTTACCCGTTTAATTTATAAACATTAAAATTAACTCTTTATCTCTGAATACCTTGCAGAGCAAAAAATAAATACGACTACAAAATAACACAATAAAGCAAAAACATATAATGCAAAACGAAAGTAAGCATAGAATCCGATATATGAAGAAAGAATAGAACCAATTTAGAGATATGAAGAATATAATATACATTTTGTCTAAATCATTATTTCTAACAACACATAAGTTAACATATTAAACCACAACAACAAACAGGTTAAGCTTGATTATAATGATTATATGTGCAAGTAGTGTAAATGAAATATTAGACTAAATAAATCTGAAAGAGGATGCAAAAACACTTTAGTGGTTAAATGCACAGTCTTGGAACAATCTTTTATCCAAAATATTGTAAAGAAAACCTACGTCGTATATCATTAACGCACAGGTAATAATGTTTATCGGTTACCAGTTTATTAATACAGTCATGAAGCTATTATAGATATATATATGGAGTGATTATTAATAGTATTAATTCTGTAGCCCTACTTTCAGTGTTTTTAATTATACTATAACTAAATAAATATAGTATTAATAATTATCATACTGGATACATAGAATAAATTACGCTTTGGATATGTATATAATATTATATATAAACATGGTATATAGAATAATTCGTATATATCTATATTATATATATATTGGTAGATATATATATTTAGTACACTTGAAAATGTCAAATTTATCATCAATCGCTATAGTTTCTTTATTTAATTATTATTATAAATTATATATAAACTACTACTATCTGAGTAAATATTATTTAATATTATATTCTACCATACTATTACATTAATTCTTGTTTGATATATATATATATATATATATACTATACTGTTAGGTTAGAATCTAAATTATATAAATTACATACTTAGTGTAAAATATAATATAGTTCACTATATTTATTAGCCTAAATATACATAGTAAAGTATAGTATAAAGTAACTATATGTACTACCGTACTATAATACACCCCAAAACTGAAGTGTATGATTTATAACTGAGTATTGAGTGAGTTCAAAACTAACGCTTACTACGCACAGATAATTTTCTACCTATATCCTCAATACAATAATATGATTCTACTAGGATATGATAAAACATTGATTTATACATACTCACTGAAACCAAAAGCTGATTAATAATATATAATTCTATTACTGACCAATCATATATATATCAATACATGAATGTTATATCAATATAGAGTATAAAGGGTAATTACTCCGTCCATCTATCAATCTAGAAGGTAATCATTTTTACTTACTTACTAGTTAAAGGATCTTACCTAATCTAGGCATGTTTCAGTTTAATACATATATATTATATAAATATAATTATAATTAATAATGATTTATTTGTTATATATACTGGATAATTATACTTTTGAATACTATATAGTGATATTGCTACTAAGAATCTAGCTCACTGTAACAAAAAGCTTATATCTAACATTTAGTAGCTAATATTTTAGTATATCACTAACGTAGTATATGATCAATCCAAAAACTTATTATTCAGATCAAAAAATGTCCAGTTATTTTTATAGTGTTAAAATATTATAGATCCACGACTATGGATACATTAACGGCCCTTACAAACAAATTCGTCCAACGATATTATATTAAAAAAGTTTCACTAAATTTAGGCTAAGTAGTATTTCAAACAATTGTACACAGAGCGAGGTTCTCAGTTCTAATAAATCTGTGTATAGGTGACGGGGTGTTGATGATTATATTATATATATATATATATAATACTCTAGTTATATATATGTCTAATATATATCATAAATTAATAAAATATATTAATATATTAATAAGAAATCCTAGATAAATTAAAAATACATTGGAAAATTAATTATTTAGTTTAACATCTGAAGCGAATTATTAATAATTTAATAGTGTATAATGTTATAATTTTGAAAATATAAAACATTAGTATAAATGAAGTTATGATATATTAATAAATTATAATTAAATGATAAGTGTCGAAACACAAAGTGAACAATATATAAATTTTGTAGTTTGTGCATAATGTTTTTTAATTGTATTAATAACTGTTTTTACGATAAAAGATGAAGTAAGATGCAAAGAGTCAAAATAGATATTAAATACGATAAGAGCCATTAGCATTTGTGTAGAGGTGCTAGAGCATAGCAATTTGTGACAGAACTCAATATCAATAGACTCTGGGCTAATTAAAAGGATAACCCCACGATCCGTTGATCCATGGCTCTTTAATAACAAGCAGTGTATACATCAGAAAAGTTGAATCGTTTATAATATTCTCGATCGAACTATTTGATATAAAACTATATAGCTATATCTCTCTATTATTTATACACGACAGAAAAGTTTAATCATAACAATAATCTAATGACATAGAATAACTTTGTTACCTATCCATTGAGTGACTACTGAGATCCTCTGATATAAATCTTGATTATAGAATTATTAAAGAGAACTTATGCAAATTAGTTATGTTTTATTGTATTACGTACTCGAGAATACAAAGTGATAAAACGAATGTAACGTTGTATCTAACTCTAGACAAGAATCGTTTTAATATAAAATTAATTATGCGTTATTGTATTGCAGTCACGAGTGCGGTGGTATAGTGGGTACGTTGAGTTTTGAGAGTTACATTGGTGAATCGAGCATGTGTAGCATCTGGATATTGGTGTGTGTATGTGTGTGTGTGTGTGTGTGTGTATATAATATATATAACCTGTGATTGAGTGGTGTGTGTAGTGTGTTGATTGAGTGTGTAGTAGTATGAGTATGATGTGTTCTATTCAAAATAATTTAATTATTTCCGAAACAAGAGAGGTTTGTTAGATATTACACACAGGCCATATACATGCATAAAGAAAATTAAATTTATAATTATCCGTTGATAATGTATATTCTTAAGTGTTATGGTGTATTATATATATATAATATTATAATACATACATATATATATGTGGTATATATATGCATATATGATACTGTTGGTGTGTGTGTATGTAATAATATATATATATATATATATAATATATAATATATATATATAAAAATATAATACTTATGTGTAGTGTGATGTGTGTATAGATGTTATGAGTTGATAGTTGATTATAACTAGATATATCATTACTTATAAATATTAATATATAAAATAGTCAATTTAAAGTTAATACACTCTAAAGAACATATAAAGTGAATATTACTGATTAAAATACTATTCCTAAATAATAAACACAAGTCTAAAATAAATCATATATAAAATATTTAATAACAAAATATATAAAATATAATTTTATATGACAAAATAAACTAAATAAAATATAAAGGAATATATATAATATTAAATATTTAATATGAGATAAGCTAGATATAAGCATGTATATAGTAGTTAAAGCTAGATAGTTAATAAATCTTATGAGTTAAAAGCTAAGTTAAACATGTAGTATTAAAAGCTATACAGTATCAGAAACATCATGAGATTTAGAAGCAGTAAATACTTCTGAAGAATGATACACAATAAAGATGACGTACTAATATAAAATTACTCTGTGAGTTGCTATATATTATATAATATATGATTAATCATAATACTTATAATTATATTATGATTTATATACTTAGATATTTATCGACTGTTATAGGATATATGATAATGTCTTATAATATAAAATGTTGAATATTTAAATACAGTAAAACATAATATATGATAAGTTATAGCAGTAACTAAGCTTAAATAACAACAAAAGCATATCAATAATTACCCTTGCTTTTTATTGAAATTACACCTCTAATTATTTATTAACTGAATTTACTGTATTTATATATACAATATATATATATATACTATATATTATATAACATATAACAGTATATATATATATATATATATTATATATAATATATATATTATATATATATATATATAATTATATATATATATATATATATAAGGTATGTTAAATGTTATTAAATATAAACTTAATATATAAAGTTTTTTAAGCAGTAAAACATATTGTAAGTAATAATAGCATATATAAACATAGCTTAAAGCATATATATAATAACAGTAAAACAAAATGATACTAATATACCCTTGTTGCATGTAAACCTCTATTTGATTTACTGAGTTATATACTAGCTCATTTAAGTGAGTATGTATTTTAAATAAATATGTGATTAGTAGTTTAATAAGCAGTATATAATTATGTAGATAGTTATAAAGCAATAGTAAACAAGTGTAAAACACTTATAATAGATACATATTACTAATCCTACTTAGGGTGTAAATATAGAGTTAATAACACCTCATATATATATGATATTATAGATTTACTGCTTAAGTAATTAATATGAATGGATGATTTAATGATTTACTTAATTTATGGTAAAACCATAGATCTACCGTAATATGATTTGTTTTATATATCAGACATTATCATTATACTTTAACTAGCTCTAATTACTTAACTAATTACAATTTTTTTAAAATTATATAAATTAAACGGGTTAAGTTAAAATAATATATATATATAAAAGATAGTTACATATTGTAAATGAGATTAGTTTTAGTGAGTTCTGAGCGAATGTTATTATTAATAATTGATTTATAGGATGATAATAATAGAAAATGAATGAGATAGAAGTACTGATAAAGGAAATTTTTGAATGTTTAAGTATAAATAAAATATGAAATATTAATGAATATTAGTATATATAATAATATTATTCATTCCTAGACAAAGTAGATATTAGTCAGAGCCTGATTAGAGTAGGCACGTCGAGTCGTAGTCAATGTGGATCATTCCACAGATAATAAATATGGCGCATGATGCATTTTGCGCCAACAACGTAGTGTGAGCTAGTGTGGAATAAAGCGTCACGGCAAGCAGGACCTCAGTGCGAGTCACGTATCGCGGCCTGTATATATCTGTTCCATTCAGCGCGGGTACTATGCTTTCGCTGTAGTCATTTGCATACTTCCGTGTCGAAGCTTCACGCGGAGGGCGCATGCAGCGCCCTGATGGTACGCTTATATGACTCAAAAACTCATTTCATTCACTATTGACTCGATATCTTCATGTATGACGGATGCCTATTAGCAGAAGTTCCTTCTATTCAAGATGTGTTAGAAAAATTGTTATTCATCAAGATAGATATGCAATCAGTCTCCATGATATTATCAAAAATGCATGCTATCATCAAACGAGGAATAGAAAGTGTAGAGTACATCTCATTAGTTAGATGTTAAATAGGCAAGCTTTCCGCTTTATGGAGTGAAATACTCACGAAGCTCAGGCGTAATTCGATGAGGCATCAAAGTTGAGCAAATCACAAAGTTATCAAATAATTCTTCTAAGTTTTTCGATGTACGTGAAAGACTACGAGAGTACAATCAGTGAGTTTCGTTCATAAGTTATCTGTGTGTGTATAGTATGTGAAGTGTAATATATAGTGTATATATTGGTTAATATTGAGTAAGTTGCTATGGTAAGAGTTGTAAGTGCTTATTAATAAGTTAGTTCATAGTGATTATTAGTATGAAGTGCATTATGAAAATGTGTAGTATATAAGTATGTTAATAGCACTATGTATATGTTAGTAGGTGAATGTGTATTGCAGTTATAATATGATATTATCTAATACTATATAATATATATATTATATATATTATATGTATCTATATATTATATATTAATATATATAATATATATTCTTATAAAAATATATATAAACTGTAATTGTTTAAGATTAGTCTAATTATGATACGTATAATATCACATTTATATATATTATATAAGTTATTATATATATATATGTATATTAATATATTAGATATTATTAATATATATATTAATTATAATATTATATTTTAATTAATATTAATATAGGCTATAGAGTGATAATGAGAATAAAAGACTATAACTATAGTAGGGTATAATGAGTAATATCCTTTATTAGCAGTTATTGTAATTACACCATCTAGTTCCTACATTACTACTTAGCTATATACTAGGTAGTAGCACCTCATATATTATTAGGTATAATTCTAGAGACTTACAGGAGAGCTATAAGAAAAGGTACTTATGATAAAAAGTAGTACCATCAGTTAGGTACACTATTGATGGCACTCAGTTTATAGGCTACTATATATTATATATATATATATATATATATGTGCACTCGCGCACACACACGTCACTATGTGGCACTCACTTGCACTCATTGGCACTCTTATTGATGACTACTCTACTTGCTATCAGCCTAGTACATCATCTATACTCGTTATATATAGAACACTATAGATCACTATAGATAACTTAACATATAAGATATTCTTACTCGGTGATTTGAGGGGAAGCAATCACACATACCATACAAAAATGATCATCAATAGTTCAATAAAAAAGTTTACTCAATGCTAAAAAATGTGTACTCCGTTAATAAATACTAAAGGCGTTTGACGATAATAAATGTTGGTACTTTCTCATAATAAAATTGATCCCATGGAAGACCAAATGAGATGGTCGAAAAAATATAATAGTCTAGCCGAAAATTAAGGTAGTTACCTAAAAAATTAGGGTAGGGCAAATTGGATACCATGAAATAGACAAAAATATTGTTGAGTAGTATGTGTTTGTAAAGTGTGATATATAAAGGTTAAATGAAATGGTGTGTGTTGATGGTTGAGTGTTATGATATGTTATGTGTGTAGTGTGTGGTGTTATATATAGAGATGTGTTATATATAGTATTATGTGTCGGTGTAGTAAAATATAATAATAGTATCAGATATATATATATATTATATTAAAGTATATATTAATATATATATATTATATATATATATATATATTATATATATGATATATATTATTATATTATATATTATATATATAATATATTAATATATATTATATATAATATATATATATTATATTATAATTATTATATATATATAATATATAATATACTATATAATTTATATATAATATATTAATAATAATATAATAATATTATATATATTATTAATTTATTATATATATATATATATAATATATATTAAATATAATATATATAATAACTATTTAAATATATATATATAATATAATAAATATTAATTATATATATATTAATTAATTATATAAATATAATATATTAGATATATTTATATATATATATATATATAATATATATTATATATATATATATAATAATATATTATATATATATATATATATATATTATTAATATATATATATTTGTATCATATATATTAATTATATATATATATGTTATATATATATATAATATATATATATATATATTATATATTTATATAATATAATTATAATATATATTATATATATTAATAATATATATATTATATATTATTATATATATTTATTTAATATATATACATTAATAATTATATATTATATTAATATATAATTAATATATATCATATATATATTTACCATTCTGTCCACGTTAGGTTATTATTCAATTGGATAGCGCTTTAATATCTTATGCTGATTCTATCCTATTGACCTACTCAAACTATATTATTTAAGTAGTAAAATGTGACAATGAATAGTAGAGTTATCTCTTCGATCTATATCGCTAATTTTTTCCTTCTTTCTTATCAAATTGCAAATAATTAGTCAGGCTAATATATTAATATATGCAAATGTTTTATTATGATAACGTGATAAGAATATTGATTCAATTTAATCTTATTACGATATTCTTCATAAGAGGTTCTTCTGATCTTGAATTTATATTCTATGAGATCTCTCTTAAAAAATAATTATTGTTATACAATTAGGTATACTTGATAAATAACATTAAAGAAATAATGAAGTTTAGTAGTATGACTAATGTCGTATATCTTGAACGTCTGTAAGATGTGATAATGATGCTGACGTAGATGTTGAATTTTCCTCTAGTGTATTTTCGTCTCGTCCCGCTTTAGTTATATAATAATCTGCGTGAGTAGTAGTGAAAATGCTTATTTTTTTTTGGAGTAATTAAGGTATTATTTTATGTACTTTATTTATTTGTTGAAATTATTTATTTTGGTATAATATTTTGTTTTTATATATTATAATTTTTTTTTTATAAATTTTTTAAATTAATATTTACTATTTTATTTTATATATAATAATTAAAGTAACTTACTTAATATAAAACTCTGAAAGAGGTTAAACTTATCCCCACTCCTTTAAACTCTGTATTCGAATTCTTTCAAAATTAGCAAGATTTATATTATATGTTAGTATTTATATTATGTTAATACTGGATATCCTTATTTAAATAGATTTAATACATAAATCTAAATCCGGTAGATAGAAATAATATTAAATCATTCATATAATTATGTTGTGATTTTATTATTAAGTATTTTTTGTAATATGTATATATTCTTTGTTTAAATATATAGTATCCTAAATATTTCTATTATCTATAATTTGAAGTTACACACCAAATCGCAAAGGAATTCAATCATCAAAGCCCATAAGCGAGGTATTCGAAATTCTTAAAACGGGCAGAAAGACATATTTGATTCAAATATACGCGAAATATTAACGTGTCAATACGAAGAGAAAACTAGAGTCGACTGACGAGAACAAAACTGCTCTCTCAACTATCTAATCGTCCTCCTAGTTTCGCGTCTTTTAGGTGATAAGTATAGTAGTTTGACAACTAGTTACTTATTTTCACCACCGCTGTAAACCTGAAATTTATCTATTTTCAACGACTAATTATACCTAATCTTCCATAGTTATATATATAAAAGTGATAAGTAATATTACTAGATATAAAAGGATATATGTAATGTTATATTGCAATATTGGTATACCATTTATTTTATTTTTATAACATTATAATTTTATATTTATATATATAATATTATTAATTTATATTAATTATTATTATTATTATATATATAATTATAATTATATGATTATTTAAATTTAAATTATATATATATTATTATTTTATATTAATATATTATATTAATTTATTAATTAATTATTATATTATTTTAATTATTATATTATTATTTTAATTATTATTATTATTATTTATTATTATTTAGTTATAATTATATTTAATTTTAATATTTAATTTAAAGGAATTCTATATAATTAATACAGCTTGATTTTTATATAAAAAAGGTTTTAGAATTAATGTTAAATTCCATAATGTTACGAGTTAATATATTTTACTGCTAATATTAATTTAATTCTGACTCTTATAAATAATTTTATGAAAACATATATACATATTGAGAATGAAAAAAGATATATTTATTATTACTAATTCCTCGACGCGATTTTACGATCTCTAAAACTTGAGAATTCTGCATGTGAGGATTTAATTTTGTAGTACTCGATATTGTATAAGTTAATAATTAAAGATATAATATTAAACATAAATTTACAATTTTAGTAATCAACATGATATATAAATACTATAAATTTTTAATTATGTAATTGTCGGTGTCTGCGTTTTTGATGATTAAGTAAAGGCACTCCGCAATTTTAAGTTTCTTGAGACTTTCCAACTATTAATCCGTAAATATTAATATATTGTTAAAGGTAATTTAGAA
>JABUQX010014461.1:0-19166 GCA_015478945.1 Trachelipus rathkii
ATAAACATGTATATAAAGCTGTGATCATGATATAACACTTAGGATTAATCAGAGCACTTTTTATTACAACCCAAAGAGAATTGTAGCACCAGCTTAAGGAAAGCAAAATCGCATAGTGATTTTTTAAAAGAGTTTGGGAAAACATCCCGGCCTGCTCAAATAGTAATTTTTCATCAAAAAATCAGAGGTATGAGGCTCAGGCTATAATCAATAAACTAATGCTTTTCATAACCTCTTCACAACGACCAAAAAGCGCATAAAATACAAAATTCTCGACCAATTCAGATGGCGTAACGCTATCAACATCCCGTAGGTCATACATGAGGAGATATCGAGCGGATTACTGCTCGTCCTACTCACAATAAGAGCACAGTAATCCCCTTTACTCCATATCCTAAACCTTATCAGCGGACTCTTAGACTGCGATCCAGCAGGTTTCAGTTTGAGCACGAGTATATTTTAATTCAGAACACATATTATAAAATGATCTCGATTACTATGTCTATACTCGGAATAATTAACAATTTTTGACTTCTCGGTTAATGTACAGGCTAAATACCGCCTGGATAACAAAAAGGTTCTATCCTTAAATTTAGGCCTAGATGAATTTAGGGCCTAACGTAGTTGATTGCACAAAATTTTAACAAGAAAAAGGATCAGTCTTGCAAAATATATTTTGACTCTGGTTATTTAGGTCCAAGTCGCCGGGATACAATATAGGATTATCCTACAACCCATTTTAACAGAGAAGAGGTCATGTTTCGTATTCTGTAACGGAGCTGCGGGTTGTGTGTGTTTTCTCGTGTTGGATGTCAATGTACATAGATAATAATAAAACAAATCCAAATTATATTAAAAACAAACTTTGAAATAATCTTTAGTGTATCATCCCAAGTATTTAAATAATATACAATGTATAGTTGAACAAGGTTAATTTTTTAAATAAAAACTTAGAAGTGATTTTTAATAATAATCATCCACTGTTTTAAGTTTAGATGCAATCGAAGCAAGACTTTATTTTTGCTTATTACTTTTAATACTTAATTACTATATATCGCATAAGATGATTTATAAGCAAGTAAGTCAAATAGAACAAAACGTGGCTATAGCTGGTGTACTACGGGTGCTATGTGTCTAAGACTTTTTACTGTATTTCTCTGTATATTGCTTTTTGATAAGGTACGGTAATATTATATGGTTTTTAATAAGAATTTATAAAAATTTTATACTTAAAGTTTATTTTATAACTTGTAGTCATCTTAAAATTATAAACAAAAAGGTTTTCTGTGCTTGGGTTGCACTTTCTTCTTATTGTTCACAGATAATGCATTGCAATTTATTATGAAGTTTTAAGAATAACTTTGAAATAAATTTTAGTTCTATAAGTTTGAAGAGTAGATATAATGTACGTGGTTAAAACATAACAGTCTTTATATCAAATTATACGTTATAGTTGTGTTACTGTTGAATGTGCGTTGTGTGGATGTGTTAAGTGAGTGTGTTCGTTTAGTGTGTGTGGGTTGTGTTAAGTTGTAAGTGTTGCGTTGTGTCTCTGTTGTGGTGTAAGTAAACTCCATAGTGTGACTGTAAGTAAATTCTGTGTGTTGTAAGTAAATCTGGTGTGTTGGTAAAGTAATCGTGGTATGTGTGTATAAAGTAAATTCTGTGTTGTGAGTGTAGTAAAGTCTGTTGGTGTGGTAAAAGTAAATCCTGTGGGTGGTGCTGTGTGTGTGTTGTAAGTAAATCTGGTGTGAGTGTAAGTAGAGTCGGTTTGATCGTAAGTAATCTGTGGTAAGTAAATATGTGTAAGTAAAATCTGTGGTGTGTATAAAGGTGTAGCCTTTAATGTGTCTATGGTTAAATGTAAGTGGCATAGTGAATAGTGTGTATAAGTGCCCATAGTGGTATCTGGTGTGTAAGTGTACCGTGTGTGGTGAGTGTGAGTGTGTTCTTAATTAATAATAACAATCAGTGTCAAACTGAAGTAAATTAACATTAATATAATATAATAAAATATTATAAAAAAAAATAATAATAGATAAATAATAAATGAAAATATCAAAATAAAAAGAATAAAGAATAAAAATACAAGTATTAAACAAAATAAAATAATAATAAAGTAAATAATCATAATGAAAAATAAGAAGATATTAAAGATAAAAATATATATTATTACTTGAAACTAAAATAATTTTAAAATAATAATAATAAAATAAAATAAAAATCATAAATGAATAAAATAAAAGTATTAAACAAAAAATAAAATAATAATAAAAGTTAAAATAATAAAATAAATAAAAAGAATAAACAAAGAATAAAATTAAAAAGTATATGCAAACAAAATAAAAGAGAGAATATAATGTTATAAATATAATTGAAGTTACCAGGCAGCAGTACAAGCAGATAGCTTAAAGCAGTAAAACGCAGCCAGAGTTTAAAGCAGTAAAGCGCAAGAGTTAAAGCCAGTAAGCACATAGTTAAAAGGACAAATGCATAGTGATACGTAAAGCCAGTAAAAGCAGAAAGATCTACAAGCAGTAAAAGGCATCACAAAGTTAAGAACAGTAAACACTAAATCAAATCGGCATACTCAATCCACAACCAAAAGGTGTCTTAGGTAAACAACCTCTCATAAATGTTTTTACTGCTCACCTTGCTCTTTACGTAGTATGCTAAGTACTGTATTCGAGCTTCCTAAGCAGTTCTAAATTACGTCGTAAAGTTAAAGGTCACTATAAGCCAAGACAAGTTAAGCGACCACATAAAAGCAGTAAACAAAAGCATACTAAATTCCTCAAATTAATTGTTAGGGTACACTTTAATGATTACTGATTTACTGCTTTAGGTGTCATTAATGTTTAATATAATATCGTGAAGAGTTAATAGCAGTAGAATTCATTGAGTTTAAGCAGTAATACATGAAGTTAATTGCAGTAATAAATCACATGAACATTTAACGAAGTTAAGCAGTTAAACTACTAAAGCATCTAAAGTGTGTTAGTAAACCTCTATTGGATTACTAGTTAACTGCTTAAGAACTGCCTAATTGTTAATGTTCAAGTAAGAAATTAAACATGTTGATATATTACATAAAATACTCTTAATGTAATAGAAACGAGCACAAGGACTCTGGTTTTTTCTCTTCACATACAATTTAAAAATTTATTAAATTAGTAGATAAAGTTCGAGAGCTATGATTCGTATAAAATCAATAGGTATATGGTATGCTGCTGTTTTAAATAATAGGGTGTCTGTATCGACACAGTTTTATGTTAGCTGCGAGTGTTTTAATAAAATCGTTTAAGTTGAATATATAATAATGACTCATAGTATACTTGGTGAAAAAGAAATTCTTTGAAATGTTTACTTTGATATCTATTTTTAGTGGGCTGGGAATATTGCGCCTGCGGGCGCAACGCGGCGGGCGGGAACGTGGAATATTGCGCCTGCGTGCGCACGCGGCGGCGGGTACGGGGGAATTAATGCGCCTGCGGGCGCACGCGTGGGCGGTGGACGCGCGGTCGCAGCTCGGTTCATGGGATTTGGCGTTCTTTGCGCCGAAGGCTCACGCTGAATAGCTGTTGGGGCGGCTATAGTGATCTAGAGTAGACTAAAGATGAGTCTCAAAGATGATTCATCAATATAGGTGGTATGCAAAGATTACTTCATCAAAGATGAGTCATCAAAGATGAGTAATCAAAGATGAGCATCAATGCTGAAGCATTAATGTTGAGGCATCACAGTGAAGGCATTCAAAGTGATGCGCATTTATGCTGGCGGCATCAAAGTTTGAAGGCATCAAAGTTGAGGCATCAAAAATAACTCGAATGTGTGTTGTGTGTAGAGTAGTAAGAGTGCTGATGGGTTTAATGTCAATGATTATATTGGCCTAAGGTGACAAGTGTCCTATGGAGAGTGTAAGTGCCTATGGCAAAGTGTGTGCTTTAATAAGTGTCCTAGTGTTATATAAGTGTCATAGGAATGTGGTCATACATGTTAGGACGAAAATATAACTCAATAGTAGGGAGAAGATTCTCGCAGCTTGTAATATGATGCCCATTCGATTCATCATACCTTATTACCTAGGGGGTAATACATATTAGGCTATCGGGGCTCAGGCGAGGCTAAGAAAAGGTACTGAAGAAAAGGATGGCAACTCAGATTGGCATATTGGCACTGCACTTGGCACTATGTGGCACTGACTTGGCACTACATCTGGCACGACAACTTGGCAACTCATTGGCACTACTGCAACTATCACTGGCTGCTCACTCTGGCACTGGCATAGAATAATCAGATACACTTAATGAGAACATGCCCTAGGTACTTCTTTACGGTGATGGGGAACCAGTCAAATGCCATCAAAGTTTAGAGGTGGTTCCCAAATTTGAGCCGATTGGTATCACTCGTAAATGTCAAAGGCGAAATATCATGTTCAAACAAGGTTTAAGACATCAAAAAGGGCTAAGTCCCTAAGGGAAGGACAAAAATTACCGTGGCTCAAAATTGACCCATGGAAGACCAAAGGTTTGGCAGTGTGTTTCGTACTGAGTATAAGTGTACAATGTTAGTGTGCTAATGGTGGTGTAACCGGTGCAATAGTGAAGTGTGTGTATAAGTATAAGTGTGGTGTGTGTGTGTGTGTGTGTGTGTGTGTGTGTGTGTGGTGTGTGGGCGTTTGGGGTTGGGGTTGTCTGGCGGTGTGTGTGTGTGTGTGTGTGTGGTGTGTGGTGTAAGTGGCGTTCAGTTAGGGGTAAGGTCATACTTGCGTGACAGTTAGAACGAATCATGTGACGGGTGGGCACGAGTGGGTAAAAAATTAGCGTTGGGCAAAAAATGACCACACCGTACGTGAAAAGGGTTGGTTGAAAATTACCTTGGGCAAAAATGGCCATGGAAGACCAAAAGGTTGGTCGAGAAATTACCGGTGGCAAAAAATGACCATGAAGAATCCCAAAGGATTGGTTCGAAATTTCCCGTGGGCCAAAATTGCGCCACGGACTGACCAAAAATTACCCGTGAGGCTAAAAATGACCAGTGGAGGAGTGAAAGGTTGGTCGAGAATATCATGGTCAACAAGGTAACGGTCAAAAAGGGCTAAGCCATAAGTTTTAGCCAGAAATTAAGCTGTGGCAAAAATGGCCCACGTCGAAAAAAATAGGGGCGTAAAATAGGGGGGGGTACTACAACGGTTGCTTACGCAACCGTTTGGCGCTACCCTTGTTCGAAGGGTTGCCAAAAATCCGGGTTGCCGAAAAAAATTTACGGTTGCCGGAAAAGAAATTAGGGTTCTCAAAAAACTGGTTCTCAAAAAATTGGGGTTTTCAAAAAATTTTTTCCAAAAATTAGGGTCCTCAAAAAATTTGGGTTACTCAAAAATTAGGTCGCAAAAATCCGGTTTCTCAAAATCCACGGGTTCCTCAAAAAAATCAGAGGTCTCAAAAATCCGTGGTCTCAAAAATCCGGGTTCCTCGAAAAAATCCGGTTCTCAAAAAATTGAGTCCAGAGAAATTTGGGTTCTCAAAAAATTAGTTCTCCAAAAAATCCGGTTCTCAAAAAAATCCGGGATTCTAAAAAAATCCGGGTTCTCAAAATTAGGGTTCTCAAAAAATCAAGGTTCTCAAAAATCGGGTTCTCAAAGAATTTGGTTCTCTCAAAAAATTGGGTCTCCTAAAAATTGGTTTCTCCAAAATTTGGGTTCTCAAAAAGGTCGCGTCAAAAAAAGGTCAAGGACAAGAAAAGTAAGGCCCAAAAGGAAACCCAAAAAGGTCCAAGGACACCATAAAGGTCAAGGCCCAAAAAGGTCAAGGCTCAAAAAGGTCAAAAAGGTAAAAAATTGGGCTCAAAAAGGCTCAGGTCGTTCCTGGGAGCTGGTGCAGATGCTCTCTTTGCAAAGTGGACCCCCTACTACTCAGAGCAAATGGCTGTTTTTCCGAAGGAGAAATGGTATAAGTAGAAAAATAATAGAGCATGGTTTTGACCTACTGCTGCTTAATTTGTGGTAGTTGAAAAAAGCTGTTTTTTATTAGAACAATTTATTTAAAGAGGATCATTTATAAATTGACATGATCCGTCACCTACTTCAGATGCCTAGTACTGTAGACGTTTTTGATTGCAAAATGGTTCAGCTGCTGACCCTCAGTCCTGTACATTTTTAATAATATTCCAGCATGTGAGTGCCTTAAATTTGACGCAAAAATATATATAATGGCTTGATGATGCAAGTAATAATTTAAATAAATGTAAATTGATGCTCGAACAATTTCGAGGTTTTCTCTCAGATCAATTATAAAAAGAACACGACATCAGCCCAGACAATATATAAAGAATTTTATAGAGTTGTGTATTGATATTGTTTAGATCTTATTGTTCTGACTAACATTTTTCAGATGCGCCCTAGGTGCCCATGCATCAACCCAGTGGATATCAAATAGCCCTTTACCTCTTAACATTTCGTTTTTTTTAGGGATCAATTATCTTTAATGTTTCGTTAAGATTTCAGAAATATCTTTTTTTATTATTAATAAATGTTATATATAAGTTATCGTTTAATGCTGCCTAAAGCTTACATTGCCCCCCAGAGAAGTCCAAAGATTTTAGACAGTTGTTAAAACTTAAGTAATTTATGAAAAATCTGGATGGAGACAATTTCAAAAGTGGCCTTGTCTAAAACATATAATTATTTGTAGCTATTTGACGCTTAGATGCAAGTTGCTTCCTCTTTTTCGACAAAATTCGAGCGACCAATCAAATAAGCATATGCTGTCAATAACTACTCTTTTAGCAAGACAGTGATGAGTGAGAGAGATGATAGAGTGATGATGATGAAGATATGATGAGCATGATGATGACGATGATGTCGATTGATGATTGATATTATGATGATGTATAATGGGAAAAATGGTAAGCTGAAAAATTATATGGATGATGATGATGATGAAGATGATGTATGATGTGATGATGATGATAGATGATGATGAACAGATGATGATGGGATGATGATGAAGATGAGATAGATTGATGATGATCGATGATATTTTTGATTAGGAATGATGATTAGGATTATGATGATGAATGAATGATTGATGATTATAGATGATGATGATGATGATGATGAGATGATGAGATGATGATGATGATGATGAGATCAAATTATATGATGATGATGGATGATGATGATGAATGAATGGATGATGATGATTGATGATGATTGTCGATATGATGTATGATCATGTGTGAAAGTTAGTCAGTCTTATTGAGCTTGAGGAAGAAAACATACAAGACGATATGAAGTTAAAGGAAAAATCGCTTGCGAGATCTCTTACTTTCTGTACGAAATGCCGATATTTCCTTATACACAATGCATTCATCTTCTCAAAGGTTCAACATTATCAACTTATTTCTACATTTCCGATCAGGATATTTGGAATGAGGATGAATTTCTGAAAGGACAGGGAATTGTCATATATTTTAGGATTATAAACACACAGCGAAATGAGTGTCAGAATATTGCAAGACTGCATGCGAACACAACAGCTAGATTGAAGAGCAGAGCATGTGTTCTTGCAATTTTTTTGCTGAATGTCGAAAATTATTCCACGACCCAATGAAATCTACCTTCTCAAAACCTCTACCACCATATAATCGTAAAATATATTATCCAACTAAGGAGCGCTAACCTACTACCAACCTACTATCTAAAAACATTAATCTAAGCAACGCTCCTAGCTTACAATAGCTGGTAACTTAATTAAAACTTGACAAAACAACCTTACCAAACAGTTTGACACTAAGCAACGTTTCAAACCTATCTATAGCTTCTAATCTAAGCAACGGTCCAACCTGTCTATAGCTGCTTATCCAATAAACACTCATCAATAACCTCTAACCAAACATTTCAAAATCACATTGGACATTATTTATTACACACAATTTAAAATATTGGGCTTATAATTAAGAGTGTAACATATATAAATTTTATTCTATACTTTTAAACATAGATTACTTCTTGCGAACCTCTACTCTCTACTCTTCTAAATTCTCAATTTCTATTTGAAAAAGACTTGAATTAGAGATTAATATTTTCAAATTAGAGGAGGATATTTGAGGGAGGATACAAACGGAGGATGGCGCAAACCAATCCTACCAAATAAACATATTAAAAGAACAAAAAAAAAAAAAAAAGAGCAGTAAACAAAAATATCAACCATCAGAAAAAATAAGTTAAAAGGTATAAAAAACATTAAATTTGATATTTTTAACAATATGAATAATATTAATAATATAGGTAAAATCGAAAAAAGACTAAAAAAGATTAAAAATTATTATTATTATTTCACGATTTATAGTAATTTGAAGATAATAGAAACAAATAATAAATATGAAAAGTTAAAGGTACAAGAGGTATTAGACAGCCTTTTAGTAGAAATAAAGGAAGTAAAAAAATTAGATGACAAAAAACAACAATTCATTTATGAAAAAGAATGTAGAGAATTATTGAGCAATGATAAAAATAATGTTGACATACAATCTATAATCACGGTAGTTGTAAAGGAAGAGACTGCTGCATCTCATACACAAGATGAGAAGAATAAACTACAAACTGAGTTTGAAATAAAACCAGAAATGAAAGACGCAGATGCAAAAAACATACTTTCCAAAGGGAAATTTCAGACGGATACCATTAGTGGTACAAATTCTAAAGAGGATGAGTACATAAAAGTGAATTTGCAAAAGGTGAATTCGCAAAGTCCGTTTGAAAAGATTAGTAAGAAGGAGGATATGTTACTTGTTTCTACAGTTAAATCTAAAAAAGAAATGTTAGAAATTTCTGAAAATAACGTTTTTGAAACAAAAGATATTGAGGTGGAAGATATGAAAATGAAGATTTCTAAAAATGATGCTTTGGTAACAAGCACCCTTAGAAGTACGGATTCTACTAAAGTAAGAAAAGAAAATACGTACATTAATGCGAATTTTAAAAGTAATTTGCTAAAGCCTTGTCAAAAAATCATTTTAAAGAAAGATAAAGAAATCATATCCAAAACTTCTAAAGTTAAGATTAAAGCAGTAAAGCCTCTTCCAAATAAGTTTAAAGTTCCTAAAAATGAAAATGAGTTTGAAGATATAAAAGATAAAGGTTTAAAAAACCATATAGATTTAGTTCAAAATTCAAACAAAGAATTATTTGTCCTTTCCCCTTTATATAAACCTATTTGTTTTTTAAAACAAAGGAGATCAAACGTATTTTACGATGCAACAGAAAGAATTATATTTACAAGAAGTTATATAAAACTTTGTGAACCAAAGGTTCAATAAAAATCGAAGAAGAAAAAGTACATTTCATAAAAAGAAAGACTTTTCCAAATAGTTGAGTTAGTAAAAGAAAAATGTGAATGATTTCACGAAACATTTTTGTTTTCGAAAAGTCAGAAAGAATAAAATAACATTTCTTATTCTTATAACCCAGAGAAAGTTGTATATAGGATTTAAATATGTTTTCAAATATGCTTTCACGAAAGAGAATGAAAATTGACTTGATATTTTAGTTTAAGTAAAAGGAAAAAGAAATTTTCATATTTCTTTTTATTTTGTTTAATTGAAAGGGTTAAATAAAATTAATAAATCTTCCGAAAAACGGGGAATGTTAATGTTTATTTAACATTAGAATAAATAATTAGTATGTAAATGATAAAAAATGACAATGTTAAAATATTAATCATTGCAAATATCACAAAGGAATTTCCTGCAACAAAACGTTGCAAGATTTGAGTGAGCAAAGAACGCGTATGCGTGAAATTGAGATATAGCCTTAAGAAAATTCTCTTAGCACTTGCGGTGTGTGGAGAATAACATGAAGTGTTTATAAAATGAAGCTTACAAACAAAGATGATATTACTATTTGATAGAGTCATTAAAAGCCCCCCAATAAATCAGGTAAAAAACTATTTTATGTTATATCATGATTTGCTAATAAATGTATTTCAATTCATCACTTGAAAAATCCATTTTAAAATTATTGACTTTATCATCTTTGAAAATTTTGTTTCAGTGGGTTGTAAATTAGTGATTAAAAGATTAACGTTATTTGATTGTATACTCAATATATTTTTTACATTATTGTTTTTTGTTGTTTTAATTCAGAACCAGAAGTTCATTAAGGCAATATGTTCAAATAAAACTGTAATTTCTGCGTATCATGATTCCTTCTTTTTGGCTCTATCCAAGAAAGCTAAATTTAATATATATATATATTATATATAATATATACTTCAAATATACATACAATTCCCATATATTAAAATATAGATATTTATTCATAGATATATTTGTATATTATTAGATAAAATATATATATATATAATATATTATATATATTATATATATAATATAATTATAATATAATATAATCATAATAAAAATAAATAATATAAAATAATAATAATATAATTCAGTTGAAAATTATCAAATCAAAAGTATCAAAGTATCTTTATTGTGGATTATACAATTATTGACACCCAATTAAATAATGAGGTACTTGGTATTTATTTAACATATAATAATAATAAATATTAAGAATAATAGAACATTTGATGATATCCTTTTAATCAAATTATCTAAATCTTTAATACATAACAAATAATAATAATATAATAGAAAAAGGCATAATAATAAATAATAATAAAATATATAAATAATAATAAAATAATAATAATAATAATCAATCTAATAAATAATTAATAATTAATATAATAATAAGATAAATAATATAATAATAATAAATTTATATTCATATACTCAATATGTTGATAGATAACATAATCAATAATAATAATAATAACTAATCAATAATAATAATCAATAATGATAATAATATAATAAATAAAATATAATAATTAATAAAAAATATAATAATATTAATAATAATATAATAAAATAATAATAATAATACATAATAAATAAAATACATAATCAATAATCAATCCATCAATACTAATCACCATCACATCATCAAATCACTTCCCTTATCATTAATAATAATACTAAAAATAATAAATAATAAATTTTAAAAAATATAAATAATAATATCATAATAAAAATAAATAAAATAATACTATATAATATAATAATAATAATAATACATAATAATCAACAATAAATAATAAGAAAAATAAATGCTATTATTATCGTATATTATTATTATCAAATTATATATTTTATATTATTATTATTATTATTATCTATTATATATATATTAATTATTATTTTAATTCTATATTCAATCATTATTATTATAATATAATAATCATAATTATAATAATAATAATAAAATAATAATAATATCATAATATATATATAAATAAAAAATAAATAGATTATCATTTATAATTTTCACAATATTAATAATATAATTACTAAATATAAAATAAATAAAATATATCATAACTATAATAATAATAATAATAATAATAATAAGAAATAATAATAATTAATAATCATAATAAAAATAATTAATGATAATAAAAATAATAATAATAATAATAAAATAATAATAAACATTATTATTATTTATTATTATTATTTTAATATTATTATTATTATTATTTAATTATTATTATTATTATATTATTAATTATTATTATTATTATTTATTTATTATTATTATTATTACCTGCAGATGGGAGGAAGGGAAAAAGAATTCGATGTACGGATCCATTTGTAAGGATATCAATGAGTGGTATGGAATCCATGTCTTCAATGGTGGTAGTTTGGTCACAATTCAATGCGCCAGGTACGTCCTTCACGAATGTAGTCCCCTAATTAATATATATATATAATATATATATATATATATATATATATATATATAATATATATTATATATTAATATAAGTATATATATTATTATCTATATATATATATTATACATATATATAATAATAATATAATATATATATAATATATATAATATATTATATATATATATATATATATATATATATATATATATATCTATATATATTATATATATATATTATATATATATTATATTATATACTATATATATATATATTTTATATATATATTATATAGTTAATATAATATATATATATTATATATATATATATATATATATGATATATATATATATAATATTTCATCCCGTCCATATCCATATCGCTATCGATTGCATGAATCCGAACCCATTTGAGAAAAATAAAAATAAAACTGTATTGAGTCAAATAGACTCAAAATAAAATGTATTGTAATAAAAGAGCTCCACACCTTTAAAAATATGAAAAATAAGTTTAAATCTATGCTACCAAACGTAACTTAAAACAACCTTACTTAACGTTAACATAACCTTACTTAGAACGTAACCAAACTTATATTATTATATAATTTATTTCACTTTCCATCGTTTCAGTAAACAATAAAACAACAAGTTATATAAATATATATGAAAATAGTTCCAACTCTTGTTACTATGCGTTTCGAATATAACATCATTTGAACTATGAATAAACGTAGACATTAGCCAAATTCTCGCAAGCTAACCAATTACTCAACAAAAATAACCTAGGCTCACGTTTCTAACACATCAACGTCAGTTAAAACAGAATATCTTACGAAACTGATCATTTCTCTAACAAATCAGTGTTAATTTCACACTGGCATAGTAATATTATAACGTACCTAACTTACGAATAAACAGTTTTCATTAACCAAGAGTATCTAAAGCAACACATCACCTCCCGAGAGAAACCTCAAGGGGATATGCCCCATGAAAGGGTGTGAAACCGGAGGGTCATATCCCCTTGAGGTTTCTCTCGGGAGGTGATGTGTTGCTTTAGAATCACTCTTGGTTATGAAAACTCGTTTCATTCGTAAGTTTAGATACGTTATGTTACAATATTACTATGCCATGTGAAATAACACTGATTTGTTAGAGAAATGATCAGTTTCGTAAGATATTCTGTGTTAACTGACGGTGATGTGTTAGAAAAGTGAGCCTAGGTTAAGTTTTTGTTGAGTAATGTTAGGTTTGCCGAGAATTTTGCTAATGTCTACGTTTTAGTTCAGTAGTTCAAATGATGTATACTTCGAAACGAGTGACAATTGACGGGGATAGGTAATTCATAGTTCAAGATCTGGTATCTTGATAGAATGGTCACTTTGTTAAGGGATTTTTGTTACATAACTGCTGCTTTTAACGGTATGATCGATATGCTGGAAAAGTGGACAACATCGAGTATTGGTTAATGACCTGTATTGGCCTAGCTTATCTTTCGATAAGTAGGGAACTTTTCAGGATGTTAGCGGAATTATTCATACGTGAGGTATGTTAGGTTTGCCTTTGTACATTATATTCTTAGTTCAGGCTATGATATTGTTAGCTTTATTTGATGCTAAAACTTGTTGTGTAGCATAAATCCGTAGTATATCATAAAGAACTTATTTTATGTTATATTATCCAAAATTGATACGCGAAATATGACTTGAATCAATAGACAATAGATTATAGCGGATGGGTGGGTAAGCGGGACTGCAGGGATACGGGATTGTTTTGATTTCTGCTTTTTAAAAATTAATAAGACTATTACACTTTACTGTAATATTTTATTCAGAGAATTATGTTTTATCGAAGGTACGTTGGTAAAACTTTTGTTATTTTTATGTTAATGTTTGGTTTAAACTTTTATGTTTGCAATTATTCGGTGGGATTATGTATATTTAGACGGGTATGATGATTTTTTTGTAAAATTATTACGAAGTTGATGTACAAAAATTTGTTACGTTAGCATTTAATCGTTGGTTAGTATGATTAGACAGGGTTTGCTAAATTTTTGTTAAATATTACCATGTAAATGTAACATTAACATTTGGTACGTTAGAGTTACGCCTGAAAAGTTGTGAATACGGTATCGTTTTGGACAACGCTGTGTTACGGTACTTTACTGTGTTAAGTATGGAACTTTGTTAATGTTAGTAGTTTATTCGAGCGTAAGGTATGTTAGGTTGTCGTTGTCATTATATTCTTAGTTCTGTGTAATGCTATGTTAGCTTTATTAACGTGAAAACATTTGTTACGTTGGCATATATACGATGGTATGTATATAAAGAACTTATTTTTTGAGCTATGTTTAATCCGAAATGATAATCGAAATGTGACCTGAGTTAATAGATCAATAGATTAAAAAAGGTTATGGATGGGTAGGTAGGGAGGGGTGGTGAGGACGGCTGTTTGATTTACTGATTTACGACTTTATCTGCTTTAAAATCAGTATCTATTAACACTTTACTACTATGATATTTTAATTCAAAAGAAACTTGTTTTTATGTTTTGTTTGAATAAAACTTTGTTATTTGCAAAATTATGTCGTTTGGGAATAATGATTTTAGGTAGGTTTATGAGAATTTTTGTTAAATAGTACGAAAGTTAATGTGAAAAAACTTTGTTACGTTAGCGTTATATTTCGTTAGTCAGTCATGTTAATTAGACAGGTTACTGCTAATTTTGTTAATAATTAACATGTTTTAATGTAAAAATTAACCATTGACGTGTTAGAGATATTGCTGAAAAAGTGTGAATGGATACACTTTGTACGACTGTGATAGCCACTTTACTGTTGTTAGTATGGAATCTTTGTTAAAATGTTAGCAGTTTATTCGTGCTAAAGGTGTGCTAGGTTTGTCGATTTATACATTAATTCTTAGTTCTGGTAATGCTATGTTAGCTTTCTTAATGTGAAAACAATGTTACGTAAGCATATATTCGTTGGTTTAGTAATATAAAAGAATTTATTTTTGTGTTATGTTTCAAAATGATAACTCGAAAATGTATGAACCCCGAATTCTAAAGATCAGCAAAGAATCATGAAGGGTGGTGGGACGAAGAGGGGAGAGGACGGATGATTTGGAGTTTACTGATTTTAACTGCTTTAAATATGGTAAACTATTACACTTTACTACGATATTTTATTTCAAAGAACTTATTTTTTTATGTTAATGGTTTGGATAAACTTTGTTGTGTTTGCTATTATTTGTTGGGGAATATGATAGTAAGGTAAATTTTAAATAATTTGTTAATATTAAAATCTATTATAATGTAAAAAACTTTGTTAAGTTAGCGCATACTTCCGTTGGTCTGTATGATAATAGACCACAAGGATGTGAATATAATTTTGTTAAGATATTACTGGTGTCAATGTAAAAATTAACGTTAATGTGTTTAGAGATATGCTTGGAAAAGCATGAATGAATAGGTTACATTTTGCTGCAATGTGTAGGTCTTTACTGGTGTTTAAGTGTGAACTTTGTTAATGTTAAACAGTTTATTCGTGTTTAGTTGCTGTTAGGTTTGTCGTTTGTACATTAATTCTTTAGTTCAGATGATGCTATGTTAGCTTATTAATGTGAAAACATTGTTATGTTAGCAATATTCGTTGGTTAGTATATCAAGAACTCATTTTTGTGCTATGGTTATCCGAAATGATACTCGAAATTTGACTTGAATCAATAGGTCAAAAGATCAAAAGGGCATGCGGGGGTGGGAGGCGAAGAGGAGGGGGAGGGGTTGGTCAGTTGGGATTTTACTGAATATAACTGATTTAATTGCTTTAGGCATCGTAAACTATTACACTTTACTAGATATTTTATTCAAAGCTTTCATTTTATGTTTATGTTTTATAAAACTTTATAATGTTGAAAATTATTACTAAAGAAGTTTGTTAGGAAGGTTATGAAGTAAATTTTGTTAAATATTAACTATGATAATGTAAAAAACTTTGTTACATTAGCATATATTCGTTGGTCTGTATGATAATCGGACAAGGTTATGAACATTTTTGCTAAATGTTACTGTTGGTCAATGTAAAGATTAAACGTTAATATGTTAGCGATATGCTTGAAAAAAGTATCAAATAGGTTACTTTTGCATGCAATGTTAGTTACTTACTGGTGTTAAGTGTGGAACTTTGTTACGTTAGAGTAGATTCGTTGATCAGTATGAATAAACTTACCAATGTTTGTGATAAATTTTTTGTTAAATATTACAATGTTAATATAAATTAACATTGTTATGTTAGAAGGAAATGCTTGACAAAGTATGAATAGGTTACATCTTTGTATGCAGTATGTTAAGTTCACTTTAACTATTGTAGTCGCGGCATTGGTTAATTTTATAACGTTTATTCGTGTTTAAGGGGTGCTAGTTAGGTTTTGTTGCTGTACATTATAGTCTTAGACCTGATCAGGAACTGTTATGTTAGCTTTATTAATGGTGAAAACTTTGTTCTCGTTAGCATATATTCGTGATCAGTGTAATAAGAACTTGTTTTTCATGTTATGTTTATCCAAAATGATACTCGAAATGGTGACTTGGATCAATAGATCAATAATCGATAAGATTCAGGGGAGGTGGGATGGTAATGGGAGGGTAGGTGGATGGTTGAATTACTAAATTCTTACCTGATTTAGGTATGGTAAAAACATGACAATTTTACTAAAAATATGAACTTGAATCAATAGGATCAATAGATCAATAGATCAAGATAGATCACGGATGAACAGGATGATGGCTGGGACGGGTAGTTTGATTACTGATTACTGATTTAGGGCATGTAAAGCGCGACAATTTAGTAAAAATATACTTGAATCAATAGATCAATAGATCAAATGATCACGGAAGCTGAGGGGGGTAAGTTGTGATTTTACTGATTTACTGCTTTAGGGTATGTAAAACATGACAAATTTTAGTAAAAAATATGACTTGAAATCAATTAGATCAATAGAGTCAATACAGGTCGGGTGGGAAGGGGAGGAGGGATGGGAGGGTTGGCTTGATTTACCTGATTTACTGATTACTTGTTTTGGGGTGTAAAAACGTAAATTTGTAAGTTATAAACATAAAAAGAATTAAGAAGGTTTTATTTATTTATTATTTATTTATTTATTTTTTATTTATTTATTTTTCTGATGGTTCTGAAACCATCATTTTCGAAATCTACAGACTTGATAACCTATATAAGAACACCAACATTGTTGTTATACGAATGTTATTAACTCGGCACCGCATCGGCTCAGCACCTGTGCCAACGGCCAACTCTCAAGATCCGATTACTCAATTCTTTCTTCACGAAAAATCAGACTCTGAATCCTCTCACTAAATTTCAGCCTTCCTACGAACGGTAGAGGGGTGGGGTCCCCCTCGAGGGACCCACGGGGACGTAAACATCGTCTACGAATGAGGTTTACGTCACAATATACCCCACTCCAAATTCTTAACCCGATACGATAACTCTAACCTATGTAGATATATATCGGAACCAGAGGCGGAGCCGGAGCCTAAAAATCGATTCCCGTTAGGAATCGATTCCCTTCGAGAATCGATTATTCATCTCGGCTCGGAGTCGGAGCCTGAGTCGGAGCTGGAGTCGGAACCGGAACCGGAACCAGAGTCGGAGCCGGAGTTGGAGTGCGTAAAAAATGATTCCTTCCAGGAATCGTTTTCGACTCAGAATCGATTCCCTTCGGGAATTGATTCTAATGGTAATAATAATATAAAAATAATAATAAATATTAATAATAATAATAATAATAATATATAATAATAATAATAATAATAATAATAATAATAAGTGTGTGCACGCGCACGCGCGCGCTCACGCGCATCGAACACCTAGGCGATTGGTCAGAACTCACCTTAGGCCTAATCTCGCCCGCTCGGAAGCTGCAACAACGGCGTAAGCGCAATATTTTGCGTTCGGTCTCGGGGGGAGGTACCCCCTATATACATCCTAGCGACTTGAAAATTCGCGTGTAACGAGCTTAACACCTACATAGAACATATACAAAATTTCAAGACGAAAACTCTAATAGTTTTTGAGAAAAAAGGGTGTAGTCGTCTGGGTGGGTGGGTGGTTGGTTCCGGATTCGCTCCATATACTACTGGTGGCAGGAGATGGTGTTTTAATGATGGATAATGGAAGAGAGTGAAGGTGCCCTACCTATTATATGCGGATGATTTGCTTTGTGTGGCGAATCTGAAGAGGTTGAGAGGAATTGGTGAGAATTTGGCAGGGTATGTAAAAGAGTTGAAAGTAAACGTAGATAAGAGTAAGTAAGGTTATGGTTGCGAGTGTGGACAGTTCTCGGTGTGAATTTATGTTGGTTGGTGAGGAGCTGGAACAAATGCCTCAATGTAAATATTTACGACATATGTTGGATTAAAAGGGAACGGATGATGGCTGCAGAGTATAGTAGGAAAGTTGTGAATGTCAAGGTGTCTGGTTCAATTACAATCTTTTCGGTGGATGTAAGGTACTAAGTCTTGAGTGGGCTAGGTTAATGAGGGTATTTTGTTACCTGTGCTAATGTATAGTAGTGACTATGCTGAAATAAGAGGTATAGATCAAAGTACAAATGTGTTCAGATGGATAATCTTAGGGAGTGTTAGGTGTGAGAACATTGATAAAAAGGAAATTAACGTATTAATAGTTTGGGCGGTTGTGAAGAAAGGGGTAAAGTGAAGAAAAAGAGAGTACATTGAGATAGTTGGTCGTGTGGAAAGGATTGAATGATAGTCGTCGGTTTGTTAAGCGATGTATATTGGGTTAGTGTGCTTGGAATCGACCTGCTTTGGATCGAAGAAAAAGTGGATTGAGTCAGCCAAAAAAGAAATGCCTGGAGGAGGGAAATTTCTAGTTTGGTAGAGGCAAGAAGAAAGGTGCACAATAATAGGAGTGAATGGCGGGGTTTGTGAGAGGGTATGTTTGGCCCACCTGGGCCAAGAGAAGAACCCTACATTGAAAGAATGCATAGTGAGGTCTCGTCGCAGTCCCCTGAAACTCTAGGGTGGATTTCTGACGCGCGAGTTCTCACTTAAAGGTATAAAAAGGACGGTAAGGCTGGCTTTCTTTTCGACTTGCAACATATTCTACTTTCCTGTCAAGTTTCAAACTTCCCAGTCTTCCGGCGAGAGACAGTAAATTATCAATTATATTATTATTATTATCTATTATATATTATTATTATATTATTATATTAAATTATTTATATTATTATTTATTCTATATATTATTATTATTATATTAATATATATTATATATAATTTCTATAAAAAAATGGTGTAATAAAAATTTTTGAAACCGGATATGTATTTATTT
>JABUQX010014462.1:10000-30000 GCA_015478945.1 Trachelipus rathkii
TTAAATCAGTTAGGAGAGTGGTAGTACAGTGCCTTTGTTTAAAGACATGTTGTGAATCAGATACGGGAATAAGAGGCGAAATTCTGTTGAAAAT
The DNA here is from genome assembly GCA_015478945.1 of Trachelipus rathkii. Classification (NCBI taxonomy): domain Eukaryota; kingdom Metazoa; phylum Arthropoda; class Malacostraca; order Isopoda; family Trachelipodidae; genus Trachelipus; species Trachelipus rathkii. The sequence goes on from JABUQX010014462.1 coordinate 10,095, forward strand.
TAATTTTTTCAAGTACTTTGAATATTGCAGAGAATAATGACATAGGTTAACGGGAAGCTCGGTTATTTTAGTTGTTATATTGATTGTTTTTTTTTAATAAAAAGTTCACACATCACGGGCATAGCCCTATTCTAGGAGGGGAACTTCTTTGGGGTAATTTCTGCCTAGGATCCGGACTAGTGATCGAACCCAGTCCTTTGTCATGCGACTCTGTCGCAATATCAATTGAGCCATGGTAGCGGCTTGCCATGATCGGGGGCTACTATCATATTTTTATCGTACGGAATATTTTTTCAATATTGATATCATATTTTAGTATTTGGATATACTGTTGCCTTTTCTTATTCTGAGCAGAATTGATTAGACTATTTATTATATTATTGAGGCCTATGATTTGGTTTAATTGGTCTTGAGACGGCAGTCTATTTTGCCTGAGGTAGTTTCTTTGTTTAACAAGGATGTTTATTTCTGGTGCAAAATTGGGGTGTGTGAGAGACGTATTTTTTAGATGTCTTAAAAATTAATTTTTCATTCCGAAATGGAGTTTTCTTCGAGGTAAACCTACGTTCTACGCGTTAGATTAATCACTCCTTTACGGAACATATAGAAGGAGTATGCGATAAAAAATGAACGCAATTTTTTTTAACCATTTTATTTATCTATATCCTATTGCTCACGGGCAAAGCCCTATTTAAGGAGGGGGAGTTAAAAACAACAAAAATTCAACTAACACAAATTACGCAGATGAGCACAGACGTGGGCTTTAAAGTGAGGGAGATTAAATTGAGTAGGAAACACAGAAGATGGAAGAGAATTCCACAGAACAGAGGTGGCAGAAATGAAGGAGGCACCGCCATCGGAACCAGTCCTGGAGTTGCTGATAATCAACGACAAAAACTCTATGTGCCGACACAGCACCCCTTTGCTACGAGGGCGTCTAAAGTGGTGGTACGCGAGTGAAAGTTCCCTCGAGCACTTGTCGCTACGGTACTATAGAAAAGAAATAAGCAACCAACAATCGCGCCGCAAAGATAGGACATGGAAGTTGATAATCTTTTGCCTTTGACTTCGGATGGGGTAGCTCGTGTGCTATCCAACAGCCGGTGTGGAAACCTGAGCCCCCCAGTATGAGAAGCAGTAATGCCATAAAGGGCGGATTAGGCCGTTGTAATAAACTGGAGTAACCTGTGAGAGGAAAAAAAAAGTCTCGCAGTCTAAAAAACTCCCAGCTTCTTTGAGGTCGCTTAGCAAACGTTGTGATGTGAGTTTCCAAGACATTTTTTGTTTATGTTAAGGCCAAGGATGTTTATATTGTCAACAGGAGAGACGAGAGAACCGTCGAAAGAGATAGGAAAGTTAGAAGGTGTCTTAGAGAGGGAGATTTGTAGAAGTTGGGTTTTAAAGAATTGAAATTTCACAAGGTTCAGGACGAAACCCCACCAAAATTCTATCCAGATCAGCGAGAATATGAATCGAAAGATTAGACGGGAGGCAATCTAGAATTAAAAGAAAGGAGCAGAATGAAATGAGTTTGAAGATGAAGGGTCGAAGTCATCGGCATATGAGTGAATAGAGTTAGAATTGCAGGTGAGAGATCATTAATGAAAAGTAGGAATAAAGTAGGAGATATAGACAGAACCCTGAGGAACACCACTATTGACAGAAAGGGAAGAAAGAGGTCGCCCATCAACAACAGCCCGATTTGAGCGATTTGAAAGAAAACTAGACATAAGTAAGCAAAGGAAAGGAGGAAACTCAAAGGAAGGGGAGCTTGGAGAGCATTGACGCGTGCCATACCCGGTCAAATGCTTTGAATTTTTTCAAGCATCACCGCGCAAGTCTCCCCATAGTTCCTAAGGGCGGAAAACCATAAATCAGTAAGTATAGGAAAAGTATCGCCAGTAGACCTCGAGCGCCGAAAGCCGTACTGGCGAATCAGAAAGAATGAAATGAGATTCCAGATGATTAATAGAAGTGAGAGTTGAGAAAGTTTTACAAGATCTTAGATAGAATACAAGTAAGATCTATAGGGCGGTAGTTAGAAGGATCAGAGTGGGCTTCCCTTTTTTCGGAATAAGGTTTTGGACATGTGCGTGCTTCCAACACTGAGCGAAAGTGTTAGTATTGAGACATAGAGATATAGTATTTGAACGAGGGGCGGGGATAGCACGGAAAGCACACTCCCTCAAAACTCGGGGAGGAATGCCTCCGGGCCACCCGCCTTCTTGACGTTCAACAGATTTCAGGAGCCCATGCACCCGATCGAATGTAATCACAGGCAAAAGGCATAGGACACCTGGAGGAGAAGGAGGAGGATGAGAATGCCAGAATCGTCCAGGGTTGAGTTAGAGGAAAATAGGAGGCCGAAGAGATTGGCCTTTTCAGTTGGAGAATTAGCAACGACCATCAAGCGAATAAGTTGAGGAAAGACAGATTTACAAGAAAGTTGTTAGAGATGTTTTGGCAAGAGGCCAGAAAATGTCAGTAGGAGAACCAAGGGGTTAGCGCACTTTCGTTTGAAGGAGAGCCCGCTTTGCTCGTCGAAAGGTATACCCTGCAACGATTTTCTAGCAGAATTAAAATTAGCAAGAGTGATAGGAGAACGAGAATTTTTCCACTCCCGATACGCACTGTCTCTAGCCTGAATGGCCAAAGAACAAGCACGATCGAACCATGGATTATGAGGAGAGAAAGATTTAGTCGAAGAATTGATGTATGCTTTTTTTAAAGAATGTATGTAGGGTAATATATTGAATTGTAATGAGTATTGGAATGTGATCTGAGGATAGAGCACTTAAAGTGTTGCCAGGATTGGTGACTTGAATTTGGAGGGTACAGAAAGAAATGTCAGGAGAAAGGGGATTTTGGTAATGTTGTAATGGTTGGCGAGGAGGTTGATGAGAATACTAAGTGAATATAAGCTATTTATTAGTACATCACATCTTAGTGTGTGCATGTGTGTGGAAGTAATAAACCATATAGGGTGATGGGCGTTGAGATCCCCAGATAATATTAAGTTGTTTTATTGTGCTAAGGGCAACAAGTCAAGAATATAACATTATGGGTATTGTTTTGACGTAGATGGAGGTATATAGACATTAACTAATTTAAATGTTTTGTTATTGTTTTGTATTTCTATTGATTGGTAGTGGAAATTTGAGAAGTTGTGTGTGATTTGTAGTGTTTCGGAAATGGAAATTTTTATGTATAAGTGGGAAAAGGCCATTCTTGGGTGGATTCGTATCTTGGCTTAGGGTTGTATAGTAAGGATTTTTGCGCTGTTCGATTCCTGAATAATATATATATATATATATATATATATATATATATATATAGTATATATATATATATATATATAAATATATATATATATATACTATATATATATATATATATATATATATAATGTTTTATTTAGTCTAATGTGTGTGGTGCAGTTCTTCTTGTTTATTTTTTATACCATTGACATTTAATTGAAGTATGTTGATTTACCTATGGGGGTGTGGGTTAATGATCTCTGTGCAAGTGTCCTCATAAATTGGCAGGACCTTGTTGGAGAATACTAATTTGGGGTTCGAAGGTTGGGTCATTTTAAATGATGCCAAAGTTGGCAGGAGTTGCACAGAACTGAGGTTTGTCGCCAGCTAGTAGGAAAATTTGGGCCGCATACACTGGTCTCACGCACCTTAAGTGCAAAAAGGTGAAGAAAATAGAATGAAAATCTGATGGATAATTATGAGCCCAGACGGTCTCGAGAAGAGCACCTCCCGCAGAAGGTGAGGAGGGGAAAGGTCTTTGGATCAATGTAACGTTGTATCTTCTTGAAGATCTGATCTTCGGTATGATTTCTTAAATAATCAGACGTTGCTCTTATTTCAACCACGGCCAGGTAGACCTTATCTGAAATTATATATATATATATATATATATATATATATATATATATATATATATATATATATATATATATATAATATTAATATAAATTTATATATAAATATATTTATATATATATTATATTATATATATATATAATTATATATAATATATATATTTATAATATTAATATATTATATAATATAAATATATATATAATATAAGCCTTTACACACTAGTTACTAAACATATTTATAATTAAAACGACCTGAAAATCATTTATTTAAAAAATACATCTTTATATTAATAATAATATATATATTATATATAATATATATATATACTAATATATATTATTATATATATATATATTATTATAAATATTATTATATTAAATATATATAATATTAATATCATATATAAATATATATATATATATATTAATATATTAAACTTTTTAATATAACAAAACTTCTACACAAATAACATGTGTTCACTTATAGTTCATCCTCTCGGCTCCAGCTGGTTAGGCAGAAATATGATTTATTGTTTATATAATTAAATATAAATATAATGATGATATTCATCCTGCTCTGATTATGAAAGGCATTTACTATTTCTTGTTTATCTATTTTTTTCTTAATTTTAATTAATTTTTAATAATCTAAATAAAAAAATATATTCTCATAAAAATATAATTTAGAAATATATGGCAATAGGAGATCTATAATAATACCTACATAATTATATTTATAGAGATAATATAATATATATATATACTCATTACTATATATTATAAATAATATTATAAATATAATTAAAACAAATAACTTTATATGAGAGTGTTAATATGAAATGTCACAGAAGAGACAATGCTATACCTGAAGGAAGACTGAGGATGTCATGAACTCACGATAACATATATATTTTGCTAGTTTCGATATTAGACTCTTCATTTTCATCAGCAATATAGGGAGTAAAATGAGATGAACAAATGTCAAAGAAATATAGATTAAGTAAATTATAACTGAAAGTTATGTTATATTAGCAATCAAAGAGTGAATTTTAAATCTTTAATGCGCTACTACTGTAAAAGAGTACCTCTATAATGCTATAGAGACGGTGGGCGTTCTGGTAACAATTGTGGATTAGGAGTGTTTAATAAGATATTTCAGAATGTCATAGATTTAATTGAATACTGACGTTCATAGGAATACAGTTATTATGTAGAGAATCAAAACCAAGTATCTAGTTATGTCGGAACCAATATCGGACTATCTTTAGGGCGTGTTTATGTGTTATGTTTAGAGGAGACATTTTGACAATAAATGAGAGAACTGAATGCATTACGAGTTGTGTTGATATGTGTAAGTAAGGGTAAATGAGATAAGTATATGACAAGCTCCACAAAACTGTAATTGTAAAGTGAGAGTGATGGGTACATATAAAGTGAAGAGGAATTGGAGAATGAATAGATGGGTATTATGGTAAGCATCAATGTATATTATATTCTAGTGGATAATGTATGCGGGAATCACGAGATCACCTGAGTGCTGAGGAGAACCGAAGATAATGGATTGAGTCAGTAAAGGAAATGAGCTGTAATGAGGAGAGGTTAATGTATGAAGTATTGGCAGAAGGCGAAGAAAAAGGACAATAATAGAGTGGTGCTGGTTTTTTGTGAAGGGGTATATTAAATATATATAAAGCTGTATGGCCATTTATTCGGGTAAGGGATAAACACTAACTAGTAAAGATATGATTATATCCTTATAAGTTGAGGGTCCGTTCGCGTTCCGTGAGTGAAACTCTAGGTAGGTATTATTTTCCTAGATTAGCTGAGTATTAGTCGAAGTCTTTAACTTAATAAAGTTATATATAAATGGAAGTCAGGTAAAAGGCTGGGTACTTTTCTTTTTCGAGTGAGAACTTGCGTCAAATTCTATTTTACTATCACTTAATAACTTTTCACTGAGTTTTCACATGAGTGCAACGTCACGCAACTACTTACTATACCCAGTCTACCTTATAGGGGAGAGAAGGTGGTGATGTATTAATATATTATATATATATAATATATATATATATGTTGTGTGTGTGTTAGTGTGTGTGTGTGTTATAGTATGTGTGTGTATGTGTGTGCACGCGTCACTCCATGATGGATGTGATATAGGTATATGTTATGTGTGTGAGGTATAGTTATATACTCTAGAGTATTTTACGTATTACGTTCAGTACGAGCATTTTTAGTTTAGCTCTACTGGTTTATACATTTATTTAAAAGATTAGTAAAAAAACGATAAGAATTATTAATAAAGGATAATAATAACTTATTATATGCGTGGAGTTAGATTAATAAAAGCATATTGTGTAAAGAAGCGAATAAAGAAATATCTCCCATTTCACTTTTAGGTCAAATAGGGAGTAAATTTTCTTGCTACGCTTAGCTCTTGTTCTTTTGACTGGGTAAATATAATAGACAAATCTAATTTTGAATGAGACTTTATTTTCCTTTGTTGTTTTTTATTTATCATTTAGACCTTTGATTGTATATGTATTCTTATATACTCTTTAAACCAACTATTGTTTTTTCTTTTTTATATCAATATCCTCGATAGAGATATCGTTTTAATTGATAGTGTACTCTTACCAACTCGTCTGATTCAAACCAAACATTTCTCAAAACTAACGAGTGAGTGGTGCTAAATAAGGTATAGAAATCAAATATAAATGTTACATTATGGGAATAGAAGAAATATCAGGACAAAGCTACATTCTATGAGAGTGCAACTTTTCTTCTTAATTCTACTCTCACTCTCATCTTACATTTGACCAATTAGAAAAAGTATAGATGCACTAGCCAAACATTTCTAACTTTCGCGTCAATCAATAGTCAGATAAATAATTTTTGATATATAATCAAATATAGTATCTTATAATAATAGAGATATATATATAGATAAATATATACGTTATGATCCACCTACTTTATTGACTATCATATTATGAACTTTCAGTTCAATTTTGTTTATTGATTTCTATAATTTTTTCATTACTCATTAAGTATACAATGATTCATTTAGTTCAGCAAAATAGTTATTATCACTCTATCACAATAATTCATTGCTAATTAATAGTAATTGCATTATTTGTCAAAATATTTTAAGTTTTTGTCTTCTATAAAAAGATCAAAAAAGGAAATATAATAATAATAAAAATAATATTTGACGCGGATGTTAACTCTGCTTACAATAAATTTAATACAATAAGTAATAAGAGATAAAGTTATTACACAGTTCCCGTTAGTTTAAATTAGTTATATTACTATAATTCTTATCAAAACTATAATATATTATAAAAGTATCGGAACACAGAATAAAATGTATATTATATAAAATGGAATATACTCGTATATATATATAACAAAAAAACAACAACATATTTATTGCATATAATTATAATTAATTAATTATTTATTATATAATATATATATATATATATATATATATGATATAATATAATATATATAACAATATGCACATAATAATATAACTCATGCCTTGTAACTTTAACATAATATAATATATATTTATATACTTAAAATGTGCATACAATCTTTTCTATTCATAAGCTGTTATATATTATATTTATATAATGTATCATTAATGGTTCGGAATAATTTATATTGAACTTTATGACTTTTCTCACGTTGCTATACTACTATTTTCTGTTATTCTATTGTGTAATATGGTATAAATTCCATTTGGTTATATATATATAATATTAATTAATATATATATATATATTATATATATATTTAATAATATATAATAATATAGTAGTAATATTAATAATATTATATATATATAATATATATATAATTAATATATTTATATTAAATATATATTATATATAATATTTAACCGGTTATATATATATATATATAATAGTAATATATATGAGTATATGAATATATATATATATATATAATATAATATATATATATAGATATATAGATAGTTAATAGTATATATATATAATATTATTATATTATAATATAAGTATATTCACCAGTATATGATATATATATATATTTATAATAGATATATATATATATATATTATATAGATTATATATATTATATATATATAATAGTAAGAGAGGTAAGAGAGAGTAGGGAGAGTAACTATACCAGCTAATACATCGAATGTTATTATAGATATAAATTACCTATCTCATTACTATTATTTTAATATAATTATGAGTATGTATCATATATTTTTACCTACTTCATTTTAGTACTAGTATCTCATATTCTTATTATACTCAACACTACTCACATATACCTCCAGTATAGCAATATATTTACTAACCACTCAATTATTACCACATAAATACATTATATATATAATTAATACAACTATATGATTATAAATAGTATACAACACTGCTCTTCTATAAAGAATACTACCATACAGTAAAATGTTACATCCATATATCATTAACTCATATCCCTTGTGTGTAGGGGGAGAAAATGATTGCCACATAATCGTATGTCCTGCTAGTGTCGTTAGAAGGCTGACTAGGACGGAGTGTGATAAGTTGTAGTTGGTGCCTCACACTACTCACCTTAATCTATATCTTGGCTATGAATGCTATGAATTGCACTACATCAGCTCACTTCGAGTAGAATGGTCGATATTTGCCGTAAAACGTGTCACTTTCTAATGGATTCGAGCGAAAAGATTGAAATGAAATGTAACGTTGAAATACTGTGGTAACACATGGAGAATTGTCGATCTCTAGAGGTAATAAAAATTGTTTTAAGAGTAATTTTGATATACAGCGCACGATCAATTTAAAATAAGATAATTAGTATAAAAAAAAATGAGGAGGAGAGGAATGTAAAGAATGATAAGAAAAAGTTAAGGCATAATATATTGAATTCTTAGGATCTCGACTGTGACTGAGAGAACACAAAAGATGTATAATGGAAAAAACGAATGGGAGAGAGTGAGATTGTAGGGAGGGGTATGGGATGAGAGAGAAAAATAAGGGTATTGTGTGTTGCTGGGTGGAAATGAAATGAGAGAGGAGAGAAGGAGTTGCAATTGTGATGAGTGACCTGTGGTTACAAAGCATGGTAGATTTGTTGTGTGTGAGTCCTAGAATTCTGAATGGTTAAATTTAAGTTTGAGGAAAGGTGATAAGGCCTATATATGTGTTGGTAAGTTCAAGTAGAGAACCGTGTATAAGCGCAGCAATTCTTTCGTAGTATATTCAATACAAGCTGACGAAGATATTTTCTAAACTTTTTATTTGTATATATGAGAATATATTTTTATGTAGAAAATTGTATGCACTCTTGGATAGCGTAGGAGAGTATAGATGTTTTCCCCCCAAAAATTTTATATTTTTCTATATTTTGATCACGTCGTCTGGGCGCGGAAAACTCTAGTAACGGGAATTGGAGGAATTAGGAATGATATCTAAAATAAATGTGTATATGCGATATAAAACAGGAAGATTGATATAATTTTTTTTTTTGGTGTGTTGTAGGTAGAATGACAAAAATATATTTTATAGAGTACACATGATAGTGAATTATGTGAGAGTATTTTTGAGTATAAGTTGTTTGTCATGATGAATAATTAGAGAGAGAGTTATTGTGTTGCTACACTCTAAAATACTATCTCGTATAATTCTAATCTACACATATTATGTGGAGTTATTCTATTAAGTAAAAAAAATAAAAAAAAACATATGTTGGTTTGCTAAAGGTAGTAGATAGGTACTATCAAGAAGAGGTAATGATTAAGTATGAGAATCGACATTGGTGTTTGCAGAGATGATAAAAGTGTAAAGTAATTTAGATGTTTGTTCGATGTACTTTCTTATTATCCAGTGAAAGAGAGTGTAATTAAAAATAATGTCAAAAATGAAAAAGGGTAAAGACTTTTGAGCACCTCGAGGTACATATAATGCTTGTTAAAGCTAAATTGTAGTAAAAAAGAATCTTAATACGTTAGTGGAGAGGAGAATATCATAATAAGAGAGAGATAGGAGAAAAAGTGATACGAAAAGGAAGTAGGTAAATTAGAGTGAGAAGTTAAAGTAGATATACATCCAACTAAAATTATGTATAATGTTATAAATGTATATAGAGAGAAACTCCTAACGGTTTATATATTATCGAGCTTGGAGTAATGTTGATATAAAGTTCGCAGGATATCTTAAATTTGCTAAGAAAAACACAAAGATCTCGGGTGAAACTCGAAGTGTACATAGCAATCTGCTATGTAGTAAGACAGAAGGAATGCGTGAGTTAGTTGCATATATGTTAGAATATAAGCAAATTAGTTATTAAATGTCGGAAATGTAGACCTTATGAGAGTGGCTGAAAGGCCATTTAATATCAGCTTGTCGCTTAATTATGTTAAAAATAAGAGCACAGCACGTGCGCAGTTGAAGATGCATCACGAGAAGGTAATTACTTATCTGATGAAAGTTGTCGTAGACAAGAAAATTTCATCTCTTTAAAGAAATGAATGCAGGCATTTAAGATATATCTATAAGTTGAGGAAATAATATTAAAATTAGCATAAAACATTTTAGCGGTGCATACATAGGAAAAACAAGAAGTCAAACTTTATTTTTTCAAAAAAGAACTAGGAAGGTGGACGATAATGTGCACCACAAATACTACTCACACGTCTGCACATCTCTAGGAATTGCTCTTCTGGTAAGGTAACAAGCTCCTTCACATCAGGTCTAGGAATTCTGCCTTACGCAAACTATCAGGTGCGCAAATCATCTGCTCTCTCTTCAGATAACTCATGATACTCTCTATCTGTGCATTCGTGCTGTCTTCTTGCTATCATCCTGATCTTGCACACTGCATGTGCTAGCGGGGGTCTCTCTCTCTCATCTCGTCTTCTCTCGTTGCGTCATCTCATCGTACTACCATCTCTATCGAAAATCTGCATCAATAATCACTCACAGTAATGTATGAGGTGTTAGTGAATATGTGTCGGGTTGATCGGTCTTCTGCATCTCTCAGAAGTTCAATCAGTGCTATTTCTTTGGAACTGAGTCGTTTATCTCTCTACTCATAAGCTCGGCTAGTCGCTTAAGGTTTTTCTAATGAGTAGGGTAGAGTGAAAAGAGGATAGAATGAAAATGTTGTATGATGGTTGGTATAAAATCATATGTCATGTGAGAGAGTTGTGAAGGAAATTTGGGAATATTTAAATAGAGAGAGAGAATTAAGAACAAAGGTTACTAACTTGATAAGGAAAATTAGAGAGAAATGCTTGAGATTTGAATACTTATAGATATTATTTAATGCACACATGTATAGAGATATTTCACAGTTATTAAATATTATATTGGACTTGAGTATTGAGTTATGCTATGTATAGTATGTAGTTTTGGATTATTGAGTTATTATTATGTAATTGTGTAATTTTGGTGATTAAGTTAAGTTTTTGTGTAAATAAAGCGGTAGTTTTATTATTTAATTGATTAAGTTAGGGTATATATAGTTATTTACTATATTAAGTTGAGTTATATTTGAGATGTGGATAAGAGATCATGGATTATATTAAATTGTATTATTAAACTCTCACTTATTAATATTTAATTATTATTATTTAAATTATATATTATTATCAGTTATTAATTTTGAAATTAAGTTATTATGAAAGAATAATTGGAGTGGAATTAACTATTGTTAAATGATAAAATATTTAATGTATTGTGATTGATAAATTTTATATTTATTTATATTATTATTAATTGATTATTATTATTTGATTATTATTATTATTAAATTGAGATTATATATTTTATATTAAATATTATTATTATTATTGTGAGTATCTTTATTATTTATTAGTTTATTTATTTATTATTTATGTGTATCTCAGAATTATTATTATTATAATAGTAATTATAATAGAGTTAAGTTTATGTATAATTTCTATTTTATTATTATTATTATTGGATTATTATTACTTATTATATACATCTATTGATTAATTATTATGTGATATTGATATGAAATCATATTATATTGATTGAGTATTATGCTATGTATATATTATTAATATGTATTAGTAAGTTATTAGTGATGTATTATTATGTAATTGATTTGATATATTATTATTATTATTTATTAATGTGATTATGGTATTATTTATTAATTAGTTATATATTATTATAATTATTATTCCCCAAAATTTTATCTATTATATATTCATTAATAAATTATGAGTAAATACCTATTCCATTATTATTAAAATATGTTAATTTAATTATTATTATTATTGTGAGTATTATTATTATTAATTATATTAAATGTATTAGTATATAGAATATTATTGATTATTATGTATATTATATAAAAATTATTTATTTATGTATATTTATTAATATTATTTAGATAAAATATTTTATGATACAAAATCTAAGTTGATTTTAGTTAATAATCGAATATATATTGAATATTATTATAGTTTATTAATATTATTAGTTTATGTATTAGTTATAATTGATTATTATTATTACGTTTATTTTAATTTTAGATTAGCTTATAGTTTATTATTTATTAGTAATTATGTATTATCATTATTATATTAATATTAATTATTGATTGAGTATATTAGTTTTATTATGATGTTGATTATTAATTATATGGATTATCTATTATTTATTATTTTTATTATTGTGATTATTATTATGATTATAATCTATATTATACAGATTAATTATTTATATTATTATTATTAGTATTATTTTTTGTTAATCCTTAAGTATATATTATATTAATGGAGTTATATATTATTATATTGATCTCATTATGTGTATTGATTATTATAATAATTATTATTATTTATTATATAATATTATTATTATTATTATTCATATTATTCTTATATAGTGATAGTATAAATTAATTATTATTATTATTTTTATTATTATTATTATTATTATTATTATTATTATTATTATTATTATTATTATTATTATTATTATTATTATTATTATTATTATTATTATTATTATTATTTTTATTAATTATTTTATTTATAAAAAGTTATTATTTTTTATTTATTATTATTATTTATTAATTATTATTATTGATTATTGATATTTATTATATAATATTTATATTATTATTATTATTTTTAATATTATTATTATTATTATTATTATTATTATTATTATTTCTAAAAATTCAATACCAGTATTTATTTTAACATATGATATTGTTATTCTAACGAACCCCCTGAAAATATTTCTTTCTACTGAAGAAATTTTCTTTAAAATTATTCTATAACAAAATAAATTTACTGTTTCAAGCTTTCGTCCTAATACTTCGGACCTTTTCAAGGAAAAATATTTATTCCTAAGATTAAAGCAAACTTATTTAACATAAAAAATCTTATAAATTAATAACAAAAATAAATAAATAAAGTTAATAATTTTAAGAAAGTTACAAAAGTTTAATGTACATTTCCTTTTTTGTTATTTGAAGATGTTTAAAAAATTAGAAAATTTCATTATAGTTTATACTTATCACTGGTTTGTGTTTATATATATATATATATATATATATATATATATATATATATAATATATATATATATATAAGTAAGTAATATATATATATATATATATATATATATATATAATATATATATAGTATATATATATATATATATATATATATATATATATATATAATATACCTATATTATATATATATACTATATATATATATTATATACATATATATATATATATATATATAATATAGTATTATATATATATAATATACTATATATATATTACATATATATACTATATATACTATATATATATATTATACTATATATATATAATATATATATATACTATATATATATATACTATATATATCTACTCATTATAAATCAAAAAATATAGGTTATTTATATATATAATATATAATGTTATATATATAATATATATATACTATAATATATATATACTATATAATATATATATATATAATATATATATATATATATATAGTATATATATATATATATATATCTATATATATATATAATATCAGTGGCTGCTTTTGGGGGGTAGGCAGAGTAGGCAACGCCTACTTGCCTTAGTGAGCCCAAAAAATATTAAAAATTCAGCATATATATATATATATTATTGTATATATATATATATATATTTATATATATATATATATATATATATGATATATATAATATATATTTTATATATATATACATATATTTTCGTTCGAAGGCTAGCTTTAAGATGCTGGCATCAATTTCTTCTTCAATTTCTTTTTTAATAGTGGTGATCAGTGGAATTGTTACTTCCTCGAGTAAAAATAGTTTCCTATTCTCTAAAGCTAGGCAACTTTGGATGTGACGGACCACTCAGTGGAAGTCATTTTTTTTAAAATAATCCCCATTTAAATTGCATTAGCAAGAAGATTAATAATAATATTATTAATAAGCATAATTATAAGATGAATTAAACATTAATTAATAATTTTATCCTAACGAATCATTCCTATAGGACCGACATTATTTAATCTTATATATTCATATAAAGATCTTGAACCTCAAACAGAGTCTGAGAAATTGCGCTTGAGTCACACTTCTTCTTCGCTACTAAATGTAGCTTGCCTCTGCAGCCAATAGTTCATTTTTCATGTTATTACAACGGAATGATTTATGTGTGGAGTTGGAGTTATTAATAATACGCTTTTCATATTATTTATTATATTAATTTGTTACAGGTTTTGTGTGCTTTTAATAAAATTGAGCTGTTTTTTAATAAATACGGAGATATTGGAATCATATTCGATTTAAGTTTCATTAAAAATTACTAAATTCTTTTTCGAGTGTTGTAGGCCTATTGAAATTCAAATGTTCGAATATGTACAATACAGTGAGTGATTGTTATGATTATAATTGCATTAAAAGCTGCTCAGGAAATACCATAGGAGAGGAACACCTGCTTTCTTGTCTTTACTTTCAATAGAAAAAGAGCTTTTAACGAAGCTATCAAGTGACTCATCATGGCATGAAAAAATAATAGAGAGATTTGCTGCAAGAAAAGAAAGGAAAATTGATCTTCTTTATAAATAAATGTAAGTATTATATATATAAATATATATATATATATATATATGGTGGTAGTATAGTTATATATAGTAATATATATATATATAATATAGTAATATATATATATATATATAGAGTATTAAAATAGTTATAGTATATATATATAATATATATATATATATATATATATAATATATATATATATAATAAATATTATATAATATATATAAAATGTGTTATATATTATATTATATATATATATATATATATATATAATATATAATATAGTATATATATATAAAAATTTATATATATATTATTATTAAGTATAATTATGATATAATATATAATATACATAATATATAATATATATAATATTAGGTAGTATAGATATATATATCACTAGTGAAGTATGGTTATATATATATAGTAGTGGTATATATTTTATATACTATATATTATTATATATATATATTATTATATATATATAATATATATATATATATATATATAATTAAATACATATTATATATATATATAATATATATTATATAATATTATATACTATATATACTATATTATATATTATATATATTAAGCTCTATATATATATATATATATATATATATATACTATATATATAATATATATATTTATATATATACTATATATATACTATATATCACTATATATTAATAATATATAAATATATATATGTATCACATAGAGTTATATTATATTATATTAAATATATATATTTATTCATTATTATATTATTACATATTATATCTATAAATATAATATATGTATGTGTATGTAATACTGATAAATATATTATAATATATATACTCTATCTGAAAAATAAAAATTGAGTAATATATAGGTATATATTTATATATATTATATATTATATATATATATATATATATATATAATATTATATTATAATATATATATTTATTATATAGTTTAATATATTTTTATATATATATATAATATATATATATATTATATATATATATATATATATTATATATATATATATATAGTAATATATTAATATATTATTGGTATAATAACCTAAAATATATATATATTATAATATTATATTATAATAATATATTGATTTTGCCTAACTCGAGAATTTTGACAACTAGCCGCCACTGATATAATATATATATTAATATAAGTGATATATATTAATATATATATATATATAAATATATGTGTATAAGCTTATATATATATAATATATATATAATTATTACTATTATATTAATATAATATATATAAAATATATATATATATATATATATAAATAATTATATAATTTATATAAATTATACCGTGTATATAATATATATATATATATATATATATTATATATATATAAAATTATATATATGTAGGTATATATATATACTATATATATAATATATATAGTATATAATATATATATATTGATTTGTGGTTATATATATAAAACACACACACACAAACACACAGCACACGACACAACACACACCATATATATATATATATAGTATATATATAGTATATAAATATTAATATATGTATATATATTAATAACTATAATATAGTATATATATATATATATATAGTATATGATATATATATAGTATATAAATATAGTGTATATAGGTATCATTATATATAACCACAAATAAATAATATATATTATAATATATATATATATTATATATATATATATATATATATATATATAGTATTATAAATAATATAGTGATATATATATATATACTGAATATAATATATATAATAGTATAATATATATATAAAGTATAATAGTATAACATAAATATATATAATGATATTATATTATATAGATATATAGAATTAGTATATATAGATATAATATAGGTTATATATTTATAATTATATATATATAGTAATTATATATAATAAGTATATTAGATAATATATATCACTATATACATATATATATATATATATATATATATATATATATATATATATAATATATATATATATATAACTATATATATATATATATATATATATATATATAAGTTATACCTCTCATTATATAATATTTAATAACTATTTATAATATGTTAGAATAGTATATATATATATTATTATAAATATTAATATGTATTAAGATAATATATATATATATAATATATAATATATATTATATTAGTGATATTAGTATATATATATATATATATATATATATAATATATATATTATATTATAGTATATATATAATATATATATATATATATATAATATAATGTATTATATATATATATATATATATATATATATATATATTATATATATATATATATATATATATATAGTATATATATATATATATAGATATCTGTATATCAAATAAAACTGGTTTCATAAATAATGCATTTTTGATTATTATTATATTATTATCTATATATTATTTATTATTATTATTATTATTATTATTATTATTATTATTATTTATTATGATTATTATTATTGATTATTATTATTATTATTAATATTGAAAGTATTATTATTCATTATTATTATTATTATTATCTATATTTATTTTATTTTATTATTTTGTGTACATTATATTGTTCATTATTATTTTTAAGTTCGTTTTAATATTTATATAAGTATTATTATTATATTAGTTATCCAATTTTTTAATTATTTTATTATTATTATTATTATTATTTTATTATTATTATTAATTATTAATATTTATTATTATTATTATTAAAATTAATATTATATTAATATTTTATTATTATATTATATATATTAATTATTATTATTATTATTATTATTATATTATTATTAATTTATTATTATTATATTATTATTATTATTATTATTATTATTATTATTATTAATTATTATTATTATTATTATAATTATTATTATTATTATATTATTATTATTAATTAATTTTATATTATTATTATCAATTAATTATTATTATTATATGAGTGGATTTTATCATTATTATTATTTATTATTATTATTATTATTTTAATATTAATTATTATTTATATATTATTATTATTATTATTATAATTATTATTATTATTATTATTATTATTATTAATTTAAATTATATTTTATTTTCTATTATTTATTATTATTATTATTAATTGATTATAGATTATTATTATTATTAATTTATTATTATTTATTATTTATTATTATTATTATTAATTATATTATTATTATTATTATTATCTTGATTATTATTATTTTATTAATATTATTTATTATATTTTATTTATTATTATTATTATTATTATTTTTATTAATTATATTAATATTATCATTATTATTATTATTATTATTAATTATTATTATTATTATTAAAATTATTATTTATTATTATTATATAATTTTATTATTATTTGTTTATTTTTATTTAATTATATTATTATTATGTATTATTAGTTAATTATTTATTTATGATTTTGTATTTATTTGATTATTATTATTTGATTATTATTAATATATGTATGGATGATTATTGATTATTATTTATTATTAATTATCTATTTATGTATGATATTATAGATATATAAGCTTTTACAGATATATAAATATTATATATATATATATCAGTTATTAATAAGTATATATATATATATATATATATATATATATATATATATATATATATATATATATATATATATATATATATATATTATTATATATAATATATGAAAAAAAATATTAATTATAATATATAAAATATATTTATATATATATTATATTTATCTTTATTATATCTATATATATTTATTAATATATTATATATTATATATATATATATATATGATATATATATATATATATAATATTATATATATATATATATATATATATATATATGTATATATACATACATATATTATACATATTATTACTGGAAAAGAATATTAATTTGAAACTTTGACAAATTCGATTTTAATTTAAATATTTTTTCACCTCATTTAAAAAAATTAGTAAAAAAAAAAAGGAGAAAAAAAGGAAAAAAAATTATTAATCAGATTCTATCAGCATTTTAAAAAGGGGGGTTGAGGAGGGAGAAGAAGAAAATGGGGTTTTGGGGGATTCCTAATGACAAATGAAGCCAGATTTTCTATTTCATAAAGCTACAATTTTCTAACTTTATGAAAATAAATATTTTTGAATTTGATTCTTACTAAAATGTTTTCCCCCCAAGAAAATTTTTTTTTATTTCCCCCCCCCAAAAAATTTTTCTCGAATATGATTAAATATTTTTTTTTATGCAATAAAAGAAGATTAATAATTTTTTTTTGTCTTTAAGTAATCAAAATATATTTCTAAAATCATATTTTTATAATTTTATTAGTTTGTGTCATAATATAATTTCCTCTAAATATCTCGATACATTTTAAATATTTTTTGGTTTTAAAAAAAAATAAAAAAATAAATTTTCTGTCAATATTAAATAACTTTTAAAGTAATTTAAGACCACTGAGTCAAATATTAATTTAAATTTATCCATTCTCTAACAGATTACAAAAAATAAATTAAAAAATTTCAATGAAAAAGGTAAACTTTTGCCAATAAATTTGGTAAAGAAATTGATAAGAAGCTATCCCTAAAAAAAAAAATAATAGAAAAAATTTCTCCAATTTTTGAAATATCAGAAACCTAACGGTTTTAACGATTTTTAACGGTTCTAAATGGCTAACAAAAAAGCGGGTCTTTTGAAACCGTGTTCATCTGCTATAAATACGGTATTTTTTTTAATCAATTTATTCGAAGCCTTGATCGAAGCCCATTTCGTTGTCTTTTTAATCGCAACAGAAGCATCGAGTTTCTTATTAGCGTGTGCA
>JABUQX010014462.1:45000-55000 GCA_015478945.1 Trachelipus rathkii
AACTAATCTATTAGTTAGTATTGCTTCAAAAATTTTGCCAACTATAGAAGTTAAGCTAATTGGTCTGTAATTATTAGGGAGCTTACGATCTCCTTTTTTGAAAATAGGAGTTATATTTGCAAGTTTGAAATTATGAGGTACTAACCCTTCTTGTAAAGACTTATTGAAAAGCATCGTCAGAGGTTTTACTAATACATCTTTCAAATTTTTTAGATGCATAGGATAAAATCCATCTGGTCCAGGTGATTTATTAATTAATAGCTTATCAATTTGGAAAGCAACTTCCTCTTCTAAAATTTCAAATGTATCTAAAATACTATCTGCATGAAAATCCCGTACGTCTTTCATGTTAGGAACATTATCTAGATTTTCTTTCGTAAATACTGAGGAGAAAAAATTATTTAAGATGTTTGCCACATCGGCATTGCTCGACTTTAGGTTTCCGTTATTGTCCAGTAGTGGTCCAATTGATTCCTTAATGGAACTTTTATTATTGACGTAATTGTAAAACTTTTTAGGATTAATTTTACTCTCCCGGGCAATATTAATTTCATAGTTTCTTTTATAGCATCTAATTAGTCTTTTGCAGTTTCGACGCCAAACTTTGTAATTATTATTATTTTCTACTGAGGGAGAAGACTTCCAAAGTTTATAAGCCCTATTTCTATTATTTAACGAATCTTTAATTTCATTGTTCCACCATCTTGGTTTTGAACTAGGTAAAATTCGTTTTATTTTATATGGAACAAAATCCTTTTCTTTTTCTTTAAATATTTGTAGAAACGTATCCCAGAAGAAGAAGAAGAATAAGAAGAAGAAGAAGAAGAAGAAGAAGAAGAAGAAGAAGAAGAAGAAGAAGAAGAAGAAGAAGAAGAAGAAGAAGAAGAAGAAGAAGAAGAAGAAGAAGAAGAAGAAAAAGAAGAAGAAAAAGAACAAGAACAAGAACAAGAACAAGAACAAGAACAAGAACAAGAACAAGAACAAGAAGAAGAAGAAGAAGAAGAAGAAGAGGAACAACAACAACAACAAGAAGAACAAGAGGAACAAGAAGAACAAGAAGAACTAGAGGAACAAGAAGAACAAGAAGAACAAGAAGAACAAGAAGAACAAGAAGAACAAGAAGAAGAAAAAGAAGAAGAAGAAAAAAGAAAAAGAAGAACAAGAAGGAGAACAAGAAGGAGAGCAAGAAGAAGAACAAGAAGAAGAACAAGAATAAGAACAAGAAGAAGAACAAAAACAATAATAATAATAATAATAATAATAATAATAATAATAATAATAATAATAATAAATAATATCAATAATAATAATAATAATAATAATAATAATATAATAATAATAATAATAATAATAATAATAATAATAATAATAATAATAAAAATATTAATAATAATAATAATTTCTTTCTTTCTTTCTTTCTTCACCTTCCTCATACCTTTAGTTGGGGTAGGTGCTGTACAAGCATCCGGAAGAAAGAGAAAAGCAGTAGGAGGGCAAACAGCGTAAGAAGGCTGTGCCACGCCCCCTCTGTACCAGTCATTAGGTGAGGAAGCAAATCACCCAGACAGAAAATCCACCCCTAGGCATCATGGGACACGAGGCGAACGGACCCTCACTATGGTAAATCGTCAATGTAGGGTTCATCCCCTGGCCCAGGTGGACCACAACCATGCCCCCCATACAAAGCCCCGCCATTCTCTCCTATCATGTATTCTCGCCTCTGCAAACTCACTTTTTTCTCCTTCAGACATTCGTTCACCGACTCAATCCACTTTCTCTTCGGTCTCCCAGCCGGTCGGTTCCCAACACCTCCACTATACATCCGCTTAACAACCGACTTTCATTCATCCTTCCCACATGACCAAAACCATCTCAACATACTTTCTTTATTCTCTCATTTACCCTTTCTTCACACCACACCACTCTCTCTAATACCGTTCATTTCCTCACTTTATTAATTCACCACACCTAGCATGCTAAGGTGTCCATGGGTACATTGAACTTTAGATCTATACTTCTTATTACCAGACCATAGTCTCACTACCATACAATAACACAGGTAACAAACATACCCTCATATATAAAACTCTGGCATCAAGACTTGATCTTCCATTCACCAACAGTTTAATTGCAGCCACCTTCCTGCCAAATTTCAGCTTACTACTACACTCTGCATCATCCGTTCCCATTTCATCCTAACATATTACCTAAATATTTAAACTCAGACATAACCAGCTTATCATCTAACATAACTTCACACTGAGGACCGTCCTTCACAACCATAACCTACTCTTATCTACGTTTACTCAAACCCCTACTTTTACATACCCTGCCAATCACTCACCAATCTTCTCAAACTCTCTTCAGATTCGCCACACAAAACCAAATCATCCGCATACAATAGGTAGGGCACCCTCCATCTCTTTCATTCTCCATCATTCTAACACCATTTCCTGCCATCCCACCTCGAATCTCATAACCCCATCCATATACACATTGAATAACCAAGGAGACATAACACAACCCAGTCCCTCCGCTATTAATCCTAAACCAATCACTATTGATATACCATTTATTCTTACACACACTTCCCACTATCGTCCTTTTATACTTTTGATTCCGTCGAAGCCTACCAACACCATATGCATACCTGCCATAAAGCTTCCTATTAACTCTATCATACGCCTGTTGCAAATCCATAAAACCTAAATACAATTTATTCTTCTTCTCCCTCATTTTCTCAATCATTTGTTTCAATGTAAAGATTTGATCCACACATCCTCTCTACCACTCCTAAACGCACCTTGTTCTTCCCCAATCAGTCCCTCAGTCACTCGACACACTCTTTCGACCAAAATACCTGTATACCTTCCTGTACTCAGCCAACTTATTCACTATCACTTCTCCAGTTCCTCTTCTCCCTTACCCTTATATAAGGGTACTATTACCGCTCTCCTCCAATCCCTTGGAACTATACCCTCCATAAACGCTTTATTACACAACTTCCATATTCATTCTTCAACTCGCCTCCACTCTTGATCATTTCACCAGTAATTTCATCTATACCAGATTTACCATTCTTCAACTTTCTCACTCTACCCATTACCTCCTCCTTACTAATAACCTCATCCCCAAAATACCTATTCCTTCTTGCACCGTCAAACCCACACACATTCACTATCACCTCTTCATTACTGTTAATATTGTGCAGATTTTCGAAGTGTTCTTTCCACACTCCTCACATCCATTTCATCAGTTACAAAAGCACCATCCCTATTCATTATTCTAAGCAGATTCCCCTTATTCTCATTCTTAACCTTTCTTCCTTTCAGAAGAGCTTCCTATTTCCTTGTAAGTCCCCATTCATCCTCCTTCCAAACTGTTCATTTACCTCTTGTTTTCTCCTACGTTACACCTTTTAGTATTTCTTTTTCCTCCTTATATACTTCCAACCATCTTTCTTTTGCATCATTTGCTTTTGGTACATTCAACCACGCTTCTTTTTACTTTTAACCGCTTGTATCACTTCATTCCACCTTTCACTTTTAACATTCTTACTTTCAACTTTAGTTCATCCAAATATTTCTTTGCATTACTTATAATTATTTTCATTTGTGCCAGATTTCTTCATTATCATTGTTCACATTCAACAGATTTACTTGCGAGCGCTCTTATTCTTATTACCTTGTTCACTTAACTACTCACTCTTAGTACACCTACTTTCGCTCATCATAACATCTCAATAGCTACTAACTTAATTTACATAGAACAACATAATGATCCGATAATCCCATTCCTAAACCCCTCACTGATTTAACATCCAACACATACTTCAACATCTCCTTCTTCACCAACACAAAATCAATCATACTTTTTACTTCGATACCATCTCTACCTACACCAACTCTAGTATACTTATGGATACTCTTGTGTTTAAAGAAAGTATTACTTACACACATCTCTCCTCAGAAATCAATCACCTTCCTACCATTCTCATTTTCTCCCCACCCCAAAACCACCTGTTATATCATCCCTTTGATCACCTATCCAACTATTCAGGTCCCCCAACACAATCAATCTGAAGCTCCTACTCACCCCATCCAAAGCATCATTCAAATTATCCAAAAAAAATTGTACTCTCTTTAACGTTTCTCTCAGATGGATCATACGTCACAACCACACATACCTTGACCTTTTCAAACTTAAATTTAAGCCATTAGAAGATTCTAGGACTCACACACACACAAAGTCTACCATAGCTTTGTACCACAGGTCACTCATCAGAATTGCAGCTCCTTCTCTCCCCCTCTCATTCCTTTCCACACCAGCACACACATTTTCACCGTTTCCTTTCATCTTTGTTTCAGTCACAGCGAGCAAATCAAATTTGCCCTTTCAAAATACATCCATCACCTCTCTCCTCTTCTCCTCAACATTTATTCCTCTGACATTCCATGTACCCATACGATTCATACAATTTCGCCGAAAGTTAGAAGGTCGTTTACGGCGATCACGACCATCTCCGAGGCATGCATCAGCATTCCTAGCAAGAGATAGGTGGTAGTGGGCAGCCAACCCAACTACCACCGCCCCTTAGTCGACTTCTACGACACGCAGGACATACGATGTGGGAAATTCTTTCTCCCCCGCACACAGGGATATGAGTAGTAGGGATGTCTGTAAGGTGTTATCTAGAAGTGGGGTGTGTACTTTAATCATGTGTATATGATATGTGGATAAATGGTGGTTAGTAATATGTTGCCTGGAGGATGAGTGTGTGAAGAATATGAACGCAAAAGAGAAAGGCGCACCATTAAAAATGGGAGGTAATTTCATCGTTCGAGTATGCGTGTACTCTCCCTCATATAATAATAATAATAATAATAATAATAATAATAATAATAATAATAATAATAACAATAATAATAATAACAATAATAATAATAATAATAATAATAATAATAATAATAATAATAATAATAATAATAATAATATAATAATAATAATATAATAATAATAATAATAATAATAATAATAATAATAATAATAATAATAATAATAATAATAATAATATAGACTGGTGGCAATATATGTACATAACATCTTTTACAGGCTTTATAAGTAATATCTATAGATTTTTTTAAGTTCTTACATCATAGGTTCTGCTCTTAGACTTTTATGTTGTCATTTGCATCTACAGGTTCTTATGTCATAGGTTATATCCAGAAATTCTTATGTCTTTGCTTCTATCCATAGATTACTACTTTATCAGTAATATCCATTGGCTAATACGGCATAGGTTGTGTCAATAGATTATCAGACCTTCAGAAATAACTACAGGTTATTATGTCATCGGCTATATCCAAAGATTTTTACGTCATCACTAATATCCATAGGCTTTTACGATACAGGTTGTATCAATAGATTATTAGGTCTTCAGTAATAACCATAGGTTATTACGTCATCTGTTATATCCATAGATTATTACGTAAATACTAATATTCATAGGTTGTTTTCATCGGTCATGTTCATAGATTTTTGTTCATCAGTACTAATCATAGGTTCTTGTATCATTGGTTATATCCACAAAATATTACAGAATCTGTAATTTCTATAGTTTTTTTTACAGTTATCACCACCACTCACGGGCAGAGCCCTATTCAAGGAGGGGGTGTTTTATCCCTCAAAAGTTCACCATCTAACGCAAATTACGCAGATGAGCAAAGACGCAGGCTTTAAAGTGAGGGAGATTAAATTCTGCAGGAAACACAGAAGATGGAAGAGAGTCCCATAGAACAAAGGTGGCAGGAAAGAAGTAAGCACCGCAGCAAACTAGCCTGGATTTACCAACATCAGCACAAAACTCATGACCAGACACAGCACCCCTTGTGCTACGAGGGCGTCGTAAAGGTGGTGGTGTGTGAGTGATAGGTTTCCTCAAGCACTTGCTGCTGCGGTACCTATAGAAAAGAGATAAAGCACCAACATTTCGCAGCAAAGATAGAGGATCAAGTGAACTGGGAAGTACAGAACAGTTTATAAGCCTTTTGGCCTTTGACTCCCCACTTATCCAAAAGCTGGGTGAAACCAGAGCTCCCCCAGATATGAGAGCAGTACTCCACACAAGGGCAGATGAGATCCTTGTATAGCAGGAGCAAATGAGAAGAGGAAAAAAAGTCTCGCAATCTAAACATAACTCTCAGTTGCTATGAGGCCACCCTAACAACCGTTGTGACGTGATGTTTCCAAGAATTTTTTGGTTTATGTTAAGGCCGAGGATGTTTATATTGTCAACAGAGGACAGATGAAAGAACCATCAAAAGAGATAGGAAAGTTAGAAGATGTCTTAGAGAGAGAGAGAAGAGAGAGAGAGAGAGAGATTTGTAGAAGTTGGGTTTTTAAAGAATTGAATTTCACAAGGTTGAGACGACCCCACCCTGAAATTCTATCCAGATCAGCGAGAATAGAATCAGAAAGATTCTAGAATTAAAAGAGGGAGCAGAAATGAAATGAGTTAAAAAATGACGGGTCGAGTGGATAGAGTTAGTGAGTGGATAGAGTTAGATGTACAGGTGCGAAGATCATTAATGAAAGTAGGAATAAAGTAGGAGATAAGACAGAATCCTGAGGAGCACCACTAATGACAGAAATATAAGAAGTCGCCGATATTGAGTGATTTGAAAGAAAGTTAGACATAAGTAAGCAGAGAGAAGGAGGAAACCCAAAGGAGGGGAGCTTGGAGAACAGTGACAAGTGCCATGCCCGGTCAAATGATTTGGATATGTCAAGTGCCACCCCGCAAATCTCCCAGTAGTTCCTAAGGGCAGAAAACCATAAATCGGTTAGATATGAAAGTGTATCGTCCGTAGACCTCGAGCGCCGAAAGCAGGACTGGCGATCGAAAAGAAGGGAATGAGATTCCAGATGATCTATGAAGTTAGAGTTGAGAAGGGTTTCAAAGATCTTAGATATAATACAAGTGAGAGCTAAAGGTCGATAAGTAGAAGGATAACTACATTCGGAATGCGTGCTTCCTATACTGAGGGAAAGTGCTAGTATTAAGACATAGAAAATTTAGATGAACAAGGCACGATGTCATCACGGAGACACATTCCCTCAAAACTTGGGGAGGAATGTCATTCGGGCCACCCGCCTTCCTAACTTTCATAGATTTCAGGAGCCCATGCACCCGATCAAATGTAATCACAAGCAAAGACATAGGACACCTGAGAGGAGAAGAAAGAGGAAGAGGAATGCCATAATCGTCCATGATTGAGTTAGAGGAAAGTAGGAGGCCGAAGAGATTGGCCTTTTCAGTTGGAAAATTAGCAACAGAACCATCAGAGCAAATAACTGGAGGAAAGGCAGATTTACAAAAGTTGTTAGAGATTTGTCATTAGGAGAATCAAGGAGGTCAGCGCCTTTTCGCTTAATGAAAGTCCACTTTGGTCGTCGAAGAGTATCCCTGCAACGGTTTCTAGCTGAATGAAAATTAGCGCGAATAATAGGAGATCGAGAATTTTTCCACTCCCTATAAGCACTGTCTCTAGCATGAATGGTCAGAGAACGAACACGATCGAGCCATGGATAATGAGGAGAGAAAGATTTAGTCGAAGAAGGAATGAAACTGCTCATCCCATCAATGATTACAGCTCCCACCTTATCGCCAGAAGCCGAAGCGTCTTCAGAGTCAAAGCAATCACTCCAATTATAGATTGCATAGAAGCGACACAAGGCCCCCCAATCGGCCCGATCAAAGTGCCAGAAAGAACGCATAGGGCAGGATGGAGCTGTTGGAGAGAAAGTATTAAAATTAAGAGATATAAGGTTGTGGTCAGATTTACCAATAGGAGCGAAGGTGTTGTATTTATAGAGAGAAGGAGTAGTTGTGAAACAGATCAAATTTGTTCAAAAACTGGTTGGGACGATCCCAAACTTGTGTAGGTTCTTTAATTAGTTGCTCCTGATCGTTGAGAATGCTGATTGATTCGGCCTCATCCCCACCTTAATCAGTATGGCAGGACCCCAACCATTCAGTGTTGTGTACATTGATTTTAAGCCATAGAACATTGTGTATATAGATTTTAAGCCACAGAACATCGTTGTTAGGAGATTTGAGATTCTCAAGACATATTACAGGAATATTAATGTTTACATAGGCACATACTCCACCCTTCAGACGGAAATTATAAAATAAGTTATAGTTGTTAAGTTATATTTATTAAAAGAGTTAAAGAATGAGTTCCTAGCCATTTGGGGTCTCAGGCAAGATCAAAAAGTTAGTGTTAGAGTAAGAGATGTGGTATTCCACGAATGATGAGTTAGAATGTAAGCCACGGATGTTGGTAAAGCCAATAGAAAGCCCTCGCCTGTGCAAATCTGCCTTCATACACGAACACACAATCACAACAAAATAAATTAAAAACAGACAAAAACCAAAAGTGAAATCAGGATAAATTTGTTCGTACACTAAAACTTAAATTTAAATCGGAAATTTAAAAACGCTAAAACAGTATTTACAGTAAATATGTAAAATATGAAAAATCTAGAAAGTTTAAAACACTCACGCACCCGCACAACTTCACAGATTTGCTTACTATTATAACTATTAATCAACATAAAAGTAGAAGCTAAATAGCACAATGCTAAAAACCAGGGCTGCGGAGCCGGAGCCGCGAAGCCGCAAGGTTTTGGGTGGAGCCGGAGCCGGAGCCGGAGGTGAATTTAGGGGGTTGGAGCCGGGAGCCGGAGCCAGAGGCGAAATCTTTGGGGTGCCTGGAGCCGGAGCCGGAGTCGGAGGAGAAATTTTCGAGGGACTTGGAGCCGGAGCCGGAGTCGGAGCCGCAAAAAAAAGACGCTGCTCCGGCTCCAGCACGTACAAAATTAAGTAATTATTTATTTGATTACAACAGATTATATATATAGTAAACTATATATATATATATAATATAAAAATAATATATATATATTATATATATTATATAATATATATATATTATTATATGTATATATATATATATATATATATACCTATATATATATAATATATATATATATATATATATCTTAATGAGAAGATCACCTCAATCTTTTAGGAAGATCTATAGTTTATGGACTTGAAGTTAAAGTGTTTTTTTCTGATTATAGCGGATATAATATAATATATATTTATTATAATATATATATATATATATATATATATATTATATATATATATATATATATATATATATATATATATATATATATATATATATATATTCTCTTTTTTCAGAAATATGCTTATGTTTATTTATTGTTCAAAACTAAAAAAGGTTCTATACTTCTTTAGGTAACTTTAATTAATTAAGTTTATTATCCTTAGAAAAATCATGTCAACTAAACCAAAATCGAAAACACCTCATGTACTTGAATATTTTATTCTCTCTGAAAATAAAAGTACTTACATTTGTCAATTATGAAATAGTTAACACAGTTAATGGGAAACAGTCAGTTCGATCATATTAAAGAGTTTACCAAACCACCAATTACTCATGGGGGCACAGTACATCTACTGGATCCTTAAATAAATGGGACATTTAAAACGCCCTCATCCAAACATTGCTGCAATTGTTAAAAAGAAAGGTGAAGAAAAAGCTGTTCAGGATGAACCTTTATTTTTGAAAACTTAGACTAAAGTGGATACTTCTTTCAATTGTTAAAAACTTGTTCTGTCTATGCCAAATGAAAAATTAAACTATAATTGATTATAATGGTTGTTAAAGATAGTGACCCATTAGGATTTTTTGCAAGAGCAGGATTTAAAGCACTATGTGGAGACATGACTTCGAAACTACAAGTTCCTTTTTGACGGGAAAATATTCCGAAAAACGCGTTCTAGAAGAAGCGGTTAAGCGAAAAAATAAACTTAAAAATTGCTTAAAGGGACGCTTCTTGCATTTAAAAATGAATGCTTGCACAAGGGCAAAGCTAAATATTTTGCTATTAATATTAGATATGT
>JABUQX010014462.1:60000-102500 GCA_015478945.1 Trachelipus rathkii
CCACCGTCGGCTCGAACCCTTTAAAAAAAATTTTGTAAAAGAAAAATTTAATATTTTGCTGTGAGCATGTTAATAAAAGCGAACCTTTCGGCAACTTTTGCTCTCCTTCTTGATTTTAGCTAACACGTGGACACTGCCAGTCCTTTATGAGTAGTGTTCGGAGATTTTCCATTATCATGTCTTTTATGTAACATCTTTTAAAGAAGATAGCGCCTTAATTAATATATATATAGTTTATTAATATTGATATTATTAATATATATATAATAAATTATATATATGTATAATATATATATTTATATATATATAAATATTATATATATAGCCCTGTTTGTTTACGGACTGCCGTCAGTTTATTGATTTTTTTATCTAACATTATTGCGTATATGATTACTAATAATGAATTTAAGTCGTGACGGACATGATTCATCAAAAGTCAAGTTTTCCGAAAAATTTTAAATATCTTTAAAAATTAACATTTTATTATTAAAAAAATTTCTAAAAAGATGAAATATCATCGAAAAGTACGACAATTACAGAAAACCAATTACATATTTGGTATCGGCATATAAAGGTGCGTAAGTATTACAAAAAAAATCAAATTATCTGAAAAATTTCGAAAAAGATCATCTTACAGAAATAACAATTTATCATATTTGGAATCATGCTTATTAAGAAGCTTATTACGTAAAATGTAAACAAATTAAATAAAATAAATAAAAAAAATTAGGGGGCTAGATGGAGGGACAGAGAGGGGACGTTTTCCATACCCCGATAGGGGAGGGGCGGAGGAAACCCCGCCACACCCAAATACCAAAGGCGCGGGGGTGCCGGAGACCCTCCCCTGAGGTGGGGAAATAGTCCTACCTCGTCGTTCCCCCGGAAGACGAGAAGACCCCGACTCCATTGCCATCTTATTGAGAGGAGGATGGGGGTTCTTAAGGTTTAAAAAACAAATTAAAATACGGTGTAGTCTGGTGTAAAACGGTAAGCTGGTGTCTCTAGTATATTTTTAATGTAATAGTTACGTTTACACTTTTTAAAATTTGATTGTTAGAATCAAATTGAATATATTAATAAAAAAGATTAAACAAGAAAAAAATATCCCAATTTTATATGCGGAGTCATAAACCATACGACAATCTATGAAATATAATTAATATATATATGAATATTATATATATATTATTTGATATATATATATATATAATATATAGTAGTATTAATATACTATATATATATCTATATAATATAAATTATATATATAAATATATATTATATATATATATAATCATATAATATACTATATATTATATCTTTTTATTCACTTAATATATACGGCGAGC
This sequence comes from Trachelipus rathkii, assembly GCA_015478945.1. NCBI lineage: Eukaryota > Metazoa > Arthropoda > Malacostraca > Isopoda > Trachelipodidae > Trachelipus > Trachelipus rathkii. The sequence continues at coordinate 61,347 of JABUQX010014462.1, forward strand.
CTGAGAATGAGTATAAGGTCTCTATGTTTATGGCTATAAATTTAGATTATTTAATTAAAATATTTTAATATTTTAATTAATTATTATATATTATTATAATTATATATATATATTATTAATAATTATATATATAGTATACTATATATAATATACTTCTAATTTTATATATTTATATCTATTATATATTAGAATCTAAAAAACAAACTTTGTTTATATTATAATATATTAATAAAAATTTCTATCGAAGTTATTTTAATTCTCAAACTGAAAGCAGAAAGGTGTGAATCAAACAATAGTCCCAATAATTTCGCTTCCAACAGATCCATATCCCTCCTCTCCTCCTTTTCCACTGCCTGAATTACATCATGACTTGAGACAAAAGTTTTCTATACTAAACTTTTAATACTGATTTGACCAATACTATATTATCCCATGAAAGGTATATATATTAAAATTTGTTGTTAATTATTAATTTTTTTTAGTATAATTAATGTCTGGTGAAAAGAGCAAAAGAACTCTTAAAGAAGATTATTCAAGACGACTCGATGGTTTGATTTATGATTTATTAAGACGGAGTACGAGGTGAACTTTGACATAGCATACCCTTAACCATTATAGATCAAATTCATCTATATTCTTTCCTGACGGACAAATCTCTCTCTCTTCTCTCTCTCTCTATATTTTATATATTATTATTATATATATAATATTATATTATTATTATTATAGATTATATATATATATATTATATATATATTAGCTTATAATATATTATATGTATATAATATATATATATATAGTATTTAGTATATATAATAGTTTTAAATATAATATCTCATATATATATTTATATATATAATATAATCTCTCTCTCATTGCTCTCTCTCTCTCTCCTCTCTCTCTCCTCCTTCTCTCTCTCTCTTCTCTCTCTCTCTCTTCTCTCTCTCTCTCTCCTCTCTCTCTCTCTCTCTCCTCTCTTTTTTCCTCAATAATTTATTTCCTTATTATTATTATGGTTAAAATTATTTTTTATCACTTTTCGAAGTTTGATTTTTGCCGCTATTCTTTCTTTCCTTCTTTGTTTCTTTCGCTTCCTTTTTAAAAAGTAGTAATCTTTTTAAAAATTTATTGTTATTTCATCTTTCATAATATATAAAAAATCGGAGTCTTGATATTCTGTAATCTTCCTGATACTCATCTTTTGTCCACCTGGCTGAGGTGCACGGCGCTCAGCTCTCTCAATTTGCCCGCCTTTTGCAAGCCTATTCTGAACGTGAAATTGTTCCTTAGTGATTTTGATAAGTTTTTTATTTATATTCCCGTTTTAAAGTATTCCATGTGTTAAGCACCCTGGGTAGGTCATAGAGAATTCTTTTACTTTCTGTTTAAATTTTGTTCGCAATTAAAATATTCTTCTTTGGTAAAGTATGCTAAAATTGTTCTAATATATTCAGTTGAAAATTCGTTAAAACATGCATGCATTGTTCTATACATATAATGTTTTCTTGTTTAGAACTAGAAAATTAATTTATTTAAGATATATAAATTGTATTTTTTCCATGTATTTATAACATTATTTTTATTATATTTATTTTGTTGTTGTTATTTTTTATTACCAATTATTGTTTATTATTTATGTTTAATGTAAGTTTTTTGCTTCAATTTTGCTAGAAGATTTTTGCCAAGGTTTCGCTACGATTTTGTGTATGGAATAAAAAGAGTATTCAACATCTTTATCTTTTCCTAGTAGGCCCCAAGTGCCCAAAGCTGGTGATCCCCTCCGTGAAGTAACGCCCGCATCATCGACGGCTTCAATCAACATCTCTCTTCCTGGACCTTCCAGAGGCTCCTCTCACAAAGCAGTTGTCCTTGGCCTACAAAAGGGCCTACTAATTTTTATTTTTTTTTAATATTTACTACATTGGGGGCCGTTTATAAAAACAACGGTGTATTTGAAACATTTGTTTCGCACCATTACTAAAGAGATAAGCATTTTTTGGGGGATCAACTGGTCCTTTTTTTTTTTATTGTGTCGCCTTATTAATTTTAAGTATTTTTTAATTATTTTTAAATTACTTTTAGCTAGCTTGGGCAGGTTCCGCAGTGATGCCCTGCGTCATATTTCTTTTAACTATTTTTCATTACTATTTTTACTAAAATGACTCCTACTAACTATGACATCGTTCCGAATGTCAACGTGACTTCGACTCCGACTCCGACTCCAACACCCAAAAGTAGCCTGCATATGCCGGAAAATTTGGGAAAATGGACTTGATTTACTATCCACACTCTTGGAGTTTGTCACATTTTGAGGCTACCAGCGAAAAGTGATCGTTTCGCGCCCTACTTTGGTTATATTGCCGGTCAAGGTCTTCAAAGTTGAGGGATGTCGTTACCTCAGTTGCAAATAAACAAGCAGCAATATACCCAATTAAAATCTGAATTGTTAGCTAGGCTAGGGATAACCAATAGTGATAAAATAAAAGTTATTAAAAATGAAAGCCTCGAAGACAGGCTACCGTCCGCTTTACTGTCGAACACGCTAAAACCTTTAGAGGGTCCCCTCGTCGGGCCCTGTATTAACATAATTAGGCAGCTTTTCCTGCAAAAATTACCTACCGAGCTTCAATTTCAGCTGGCCACAGCTGACCCTAATTTTTCATTCTACGAGCTCACTGCTTTCGCTGATCGTATAGTAAAGGCACAGCCTCTTGCAGCTCAGACTCCATCGCCTTCTGCCTCGTATGTTTCCACCTTGCCGCTAGGTCAAGGGTCCCAGCTACCCGCTAACCCGCAGGGGCAAGGCTTTTACTCAAACCGCTGTACTTGAAGCACGAATCGCTACTCTTGAGAATGTTATCTTCGATCTCACTAATAGGATCCGCACTCTTGAAACTCGTCCTACTTATTATCAAACTTATCCTCCTCCTCCTTCTTTCTCTCATTATCCTCACTCTCCTCCTCAGCATCGTCAGTTTTATCGCCGTTCACCTACCCCATCTCGCCGATCTGCTGCAGCCCAACCGCACCTTCAGCCTCAACTCGCACCATCTTCTCAAAGTTCTGCTGCACCTCTCAATCCATAGGGAGTATGTTTAAACCATCAGCGATTGGGTGACCAGACTCGAAACTGCATCAAACCCTGTTCTTATAATTTAAACTCTCCTGCCACATCTTAAAGGTGCAAGATGTGGTTAACTCAGCTTCCAATCTTCTTTGTGTTTACGATCCTTCTACCGCTTTGTCCTACCTTATAGATACAGGATTCTCTTTTTCAGTTTTGCCTCGCTCTTTTTTTCAGAAGAACCGTGCCACTGAACCTCTGGGTTCCTTACAGGCCGCAAACGGTTCCATTATTCACACTTACGGTATCAAACAGCTTCATCTCACCCTTTCTTTTCGCCGCGACTTTATCTGGAACTTTGTTATTGCCGATGTTACTCTCCCCATTATTGGTGCCGACTTCCTTTCGCACTTCAATATCCTTGTTGACTTACATCACAACCGTTTAATCGATTATGAAACTCAGTTCTCCTCTGCCTGCATCCGTGCTACTTCTTCCATTAACGGTATCAGGTAACAACCCTTTCGAATCTCTTCTGTCTTCCGACTTTCCCGATCTTGTCTCTCCCATCTCGACCTTCCCGGAGGTTAAACACAACGTCGTCCACCACATCGAGACGAAGGGATACCTCCTTTCTCCCACGCCCAGTCGTCTATGCTCCTGATAACTGTCATTAGCGTTGCTAACGCATGTAGTGTTTTTCATAACCAGTTGATACATTCAGCTAGGGCATCATCAATTCCTTCCAAGTTCAGAGACTACGCTTCCCCTCTTCTACCTGGTACTCAAATATGCCCAACGGTGACTACTCGACATTCGAAGCGGGTCATGATTGTAGTGTATTGCTCTAACGCCAAATCACACGTCGACAGATAGCTACCCTGTCCCAGTCATACAGGGATTTCGACGCAATCCTTTCTGAACTTATATTGTAACTCATCCTTCTTTCTAATCGACTTGATTAAAACCTGTAGTCTTACCCAGTAATCCATGTCACCCTGCTGACGATCACAAAACTGCTGGAATAGCCCCCTTCGTCTTTTTGATCTCTTGACGTATTTCCTTCGGTCTTTAGTAGAGCGATCTCTAATCGATTCCATAGCGATTTTATTGAGTTCATCCTTCCAAGATATGCCTTTTCGTCTCCTCTTACACAGATGACCTGCTTCATCGCCAGCTCCTCGTCACACGGAAGAAGGCACTCGTTTTGTAGTCTCATCTCCGCCCAATGTGATCACAAGGTTAGTAGAAATATTGCATACGTGTTCAATTATTTTGAAATGTGGTGGTCGCGTTCTTTTCACTAAATATCTTTCCTTCTGACAACACCATTCTTCCGAGGGCACTGGGCCCCTTGGAAACCGAGTTATCTGCCATTACCGTCCTTTCCCTCTTTCAGGCAAAACAGCGCTAAACTCTTCGTTTTCTCGGAGATGGATAAATCTTTTACCATGAGGGTTTATTCCCAGCCAGGAAACTTACTTCTTCTTTCTCAAACGCTCTTCTTAATAACCTGATCGCAAAGGTTCTTCGAGGTCTTGTGTTCACGTTCGGATCTGGACCAACGTGGGTCTCGATACCGCCTTCACCGTCCATAAAGGAAAGCCCTGGTTCTTCTGTTCTTCTCGTTTTCCTTCTAACTTTCGCTCCTACCGGTCTGTTAGTACTATGCAAGTTGCAATCGGTTGCTGCCCTGCATACAGTTTTACTTGACGAGTTATGATAGACGCTATGGGCCTCATATTGAGTCGGTTATTACTGCTTTAATAAAGAGTAACTTGTTCTAAGATCTCTTATCAGGTAGTCGTACATTGACGCTTTGGTAGTGGATATTTGCTGGCCATTTACCTTGCTGTTAAACACTTTTTCGCGGTAGTATTCAGTCGGAAGGTTTATGAATTTTCTATATCTCTTATGCACTACCAGTCTATATCACCCTGCCATAATCACTGTCATCTACAGTCAAGCAGTGCTTCCACACTGAGAGGCACGCTAGTCCTACTGTATGTATCGATCGCTCAAGTGTTACTACCGATATTCGTCAGTGGTTAAGGGTGCAGAAAACATCCCTGCAGATGCTCTTTCCCCATTTATCACATCGATTTTCTTCCATATCTTTCTTCTTTAAGGCTACGAAGATCACGAGTATCACCGTTGTTCAGTGACAGCTGGAGAATTTACGTCCTAAGCTAACGTTTCATACCTTCGACATTCATGAGTGTGAAGTCTTCGGTGCTTATTTCTCTTATCCCATACTTCTATGTGATATGTACTTCTCGACCTCCCTACTAGCCCTGTTTTTTAGTACTCTTGTTTCTCCCTATGGACGTCGCGCTTGTCTTTTATATCACGATATTCAATACATAATGGTCTTGGTCGCATTCTATTCTAGTCTTAGGGTAGCTTATAAATGGTCATCTCACTAATTCAAGTTCGGCAATGTCACTTTGTTTTCTTGTTCTGAGCGCTTCGATCTCTTCGCGGTAGGGATATCTGTTTAAATGTGGTTATGTGGGAATTAACACAATATCCTTGAGTTTTGCCAACGGTTTTATATAAGAGCTCCAACAAGGTAGCATTACGAACTGCTTCCATGCTATCGCAGCTAGATTTGACTCTACCGATTATTATGTTACAACAGCTTCGACCAAGTCACATAGAACTTTAGTTGATCCTCTTCCTTCTTCTTAACTCAGGTGTTGCATACCCTACAATCTTACCTTGCCATTACGACTACGTCACTATATCATAGTGTGTGTGAGGAAGCCATCTCCACCTTGTTTAGCTAAAGACATTATCCAATGAATACGCAGTCCGGCTCGTAGGCATTCTTTTATCAAGCTGTGGATTGCTTTAGGTCGTGGGGTTCAGTATTCCTTCCACGTCGTCTGCTGTCAGGTATCCAAGGTTAGTGGCAGATTTGAATCTTCATCTTTGGAAAAACGTCTCCGCTCCTGCAGTTACCACCCCCAAGCTCAGGGAATGATAGAGCGTTTTTCATCGTCAGCTCAAAGCTTCCATGATGGCGCATGGAACCCGAAACTGGTCGGAGACTTCTTCCCCTAGCATTCTCGCCCTTGCATCGGATTTCCTACCAAGAGACTTGCAGATGTTCATCGCTGAAAACCGTCCACGGTTCTCCATCCGTATCCTGTGTGAATTCGTCTCCTTCTCTTACTACTTCATTCAGATCAGCACACCTTTCTCGCCCGCCTTCGTCAGTGTGCTGATTCTTGGAAGCCTTTCTTACCTCGTCAACTCGTTATGCCACTTATTACCCTCCGAACTGTTCACACGTTCTGGTTTGTCACGACTCTCATCGCGGTCCATCACAAGCTCGATACGACGGTCCCTTCCGTGTGTTACAACGTCACCGCAAGAACTTCTTTCTTCAGAAAGGATCCAAAGTGGAGAACATTTCGATTGACAGGATCAAGCCAGCATTCCTGGATGCTGATCCCGCTTCTTCAGTTGACATGGTCTCACCAACCACGCCCATCCTTCCTGTTCCTTCTTGCCCTATTCCGTTGTTACCTGTTGCTCCTTCCGCTTGTTCATCGGCTCCTCTTCCTCCTCCCCCACCTAGTCCTCCTCTTCATCCTCGTTCGCCACTTCCTCCGCCTACTCCTCCGCCTCCCAGTTCTTCTCTTTCTTATCCTACCTCGCGTGCCGGTCGGCCTTTTCGTTCTGTTGTTCGCTTCACTCCGTGAGAACTCCGTTCTTACTGGGGAGGTAAATATAGTCTCTCTCTCTCTCCCTCTCTCTCTCTCTCTCTCTCTCTCTCTCTCTATCTATCATCTATCTATCTATCTATCTATCTATCTATCTATCTATCTATCTATCTATCTATCTCTATCTATCTATCTATCTATCTATCTATCTATCTATCTATCTATCTATCTATCTATCTATCTATCTATCTATCTATCTATCTCCCTCTCCTTCCTTTTTCCGCACGTTTCCCTTCCTTTTCCGTTTTATTGTTTTAAATAATTTTTATCCTTCACTGACATTAAAGTTTTTCAATACGCTTACTTTTCCATGCTTTTTCGCTTCCTTTTTTAATTTTCGTAAATCTTTTTAAAATTTTGTCCACTGCTTCAATATATAAAAATCGGAGTCTAATCTGAATCGTCCTCACTCTCTGTTTGTCCACCTCGCTGAGTGCACGTCGTCTTCAGCTCTCTCGCAAGCCTACTTGATATTTTGCCGCCTTGCAAGCCTATTTGGAAAGTGAAATTTTTCCTTGTGATTTGGAAGTTTATGTTATTCCCGTTTTAAAGTATTCCTTGTGTTAAGCACCATGGGTAGGTCATAATGAATTTCTTTACTTTAAATTTTGTGGCAATTAAAATATTTTTTTTTAAAAGTGCTAAAATTGTTCTAAATAAAATTTCAGTGAAAATATGTTAAATAAAGTGAATGCATTTTATATATAGTAATGTTTTCTTTTAGAATAGATTAATTTTAAGATAAGAATTTGTATTGTCGCCCCGCCTACACTGTCAAATTTTTTCCATGTATTTATAACTTTATTATTTTTATTATTTTATTTATTTTGTTGTTGTTATTTTTTATTACCAATTATTATTTATTATTTATGTTTAATGTAGGTTTTTTGGCTTCAATTTTGCTAAAAGATTTTTGCCAAGATTTTGCTACGATCAAAGTTTACCCTATTAAACTTTGCTACGATTTTGTGTATTGAATAAAAAGAGTACTCAACATGTTTATCTTCTCCTAGTAGGCCCCAAGTGCCTAAATATATATATATATATATATATATATATATAATATTATATATATATATTTATTATATATATATATATATGGTTTATATTTTATTTTTGTAATTTATAATATATAATAATATATATATATATATATATATATATACAAGCGGCCTATGAGAGCTCTGAGAGTAATGACTGGAAGAAGCCATGTTTCGTAACAGAGAAAGAAACTGTGCTAGTTCTAATTCTTTCAGTTAATGTGGGAAGACTTGAGATGGTGCGGGGCATCTGGAGAGGATGCAGCTGGACAGAATGCCAAAAAGAAGATGGGAGTGACACCGGAGGAAAAAACATAGGGTTAAACAGGAAGAAAAGTAAGATTCGATAGGGGATTCTTTGAAGAGATGCCAGCTGCAGACAATGAGATGGTGAAGAGAAGAGGAGTGGTCAGGAAAGGGATGTTCTGGAGGACGACCCTCGCGCGGCTGACAGGAAACCTGTCTGGGAGAGAAGTAAGAAGTATATTATATATATATACTATATATTATATAATATATATATATAATATATATATTATATATATATATATATATATATATATATATATATATTATATATATATTTATATATATAGTATATATATATGAGTGATGGTATCGGATATATAAGTTTGACGTCGCAGATGCGGTTGTTTTTGCAGATAGCAGATGCGGATGAGGATGTGAATACGGATGTAAAATTTTTACATCCTCGGATGGCTGAATGCGAATGTTGATGTCAGCCACAAAATAAAAAAAAATAAATATATATATATATATATGATAATATAATATTTTATTATATTATATATTTATTATATTTTATATTTAAATATAATATAATATATATTTTTGTATATATATTTATAAAATATATATCGCGAGTTTTTGCCTTCAATGTTGAACTCGCTTGCACCTCGCCATCCACTTTCCCCAACCTGCACCCATCAGAAAGTGGCTTAATACATTATTTTAACACAATTTGAAAGTCATAATTTTAATACTCAAAATTTATATGAGATTTTGAGCTTCAAAAAAATAAAATTAAATGCTTCAAATAAATAATTAAATAAAAATAAATAAAAGTTGGTTTAAACCAAATGTTTAGTTGTCATTCTTCACGAAATATATCTTCCGTTATTCTTTAGAGATAAATTTCCTTAATAAAATTAAAAAAATATAATTATTTTGATCTTACTTTAAAATTTTTAAAACAAAATCAGCTTTTTCTGTCAAATAAAAACAAAGATTAAAATTGGTAAAAAAAAAAAATTATTGTTATTTAAGTATATGGAAACTGCACAGAAAATAATATTATATATATATATATTATATATATATAATATATATTTATATATATAATATTAATATATTATATATATATATATAGATATATAATTATATATATATATATATATATATATATTATATATTTATGATATTATATATATATATATTATATTATATATATATATATATTATATATATATATATATATATATATAGATATATATATATATATATATATATATATATTATATATATATATATATATATTATATATATATATATATATATATTTCTATATATTTTAATATATATAAATATATATATTATATTTATTAATATTAGCAAATATAATTTGAAAATAATATTATATATAATATATATTTATTACTATATAAGCTTAACATGATTTATATGGGAGCGAAAATGAAAACGCATGCTAACGGTCATTAATCATTCTCTAAATCTAATGCCATATTAATCATTCGATGACATTCGTCCAATCTAAAAAACATAGTACGCACATATTGCAAAACATGTATTAATTGTTTATTGAGCATATGAATATGTTACGCTTACTGATAAATATCTATAATACATTATAAATTAATTTCTTCTATGAGTGTCTGTATAATCTTTCAGTTATATTTCTACAAAAATCGCACATTCTGTAATTAATTCTCAGATTTTTGTTTTTGAGGTTTTGCTGGGAAATTGGTAGTATTACTGAAAAAAATCCTTGTGTTCCTATTATATTATAAAAGAATATATATTGAGGTGTTAAGCTATTTGTTTACAAATAAAAGAGTATATGACCAACAGAAATAAGGATTTATAAGAAAAAAAAAAATATTTTGTGAAATTTAATTTTTTTTTTTTTTTTATTTTTTTTATACCGTTGTCACCACCGCGCTCACGGAAACAGACAGACCGTATTCAACGAGGAGCGCTTGAACGCCCTCAAACAGGTTCCCAAACCAAACGGAAATTCACGCAATGAGCACAGACGACAGCGTTTGAAGTGAGGAGATAAATTCAGCCATTAAACACAAAAAGATGGAAGAGAATTCCACAGAACAGAGCGTGCAGGACAAGAAAGGGACAAGCACCCGGCAGCGACTAGCCTGATACCAATATCAATAAAACTCCGTGCACGACACAGCACCCCTTTGGCTACAAGGGCGATCGTTACAAGTTGTGGCATTTACTATCTTTAGCTAGTTATAGACGCTTCCCTCGAGCACCTGCCACGCCTGCGGTACCTATATGGAAAAAGACGATAAAAGCACCAACAATCGCGCCCGCAAAGCCCAAAAGAATAGAGGTCAAGGTGCAAGTAAAAGTACAGAACAGCTTTTAAGCCTTTTGGCATAGACTAGACATTATATTATTATTATTATTATTATTATATTATTATTATTAATTATTATTATTATTATATTTTATGATTATTATTAATATTATTATTATATTATATATATTATTATTATTATTACAGTTGCATTTGGACAGTTTATTAGATACTTTCGTTAAAACCATTTTATTTCCGTTAGTTTAAAATGTTCTTTCGGTACTTGGCGTGTGATTTCGAGAATTTGTTTGTCATCAGGTTTTTAAGCTCGTCATACAGGCTCGGCAAATAAGTTTTTGAAATTTGACATTAAATGAGGAATCCATTTTTAAATAGATTAATTCACTATTGTAGCATGCGTATTTGGCAATCTTTTTTTTATCAGGCGCTTTCATAGTTAAATTAACAATGAAGATATTGGTTTCAATCAGTTGAACCATTTATTTTGATCACTTGAATAATGTACCTATATTACTGGAAAATAAAAACTAGATTTTATTGACCACTACATACAGTATTTATTCGCCATTATAATTAATCACTTTGTTACGCTTTGCAGAGTATATTGCAATTTTATGATATTATACTTGTTTTAAATGATGTTTCTAAATTATACAATAAGACAATGAAGTAGATTTATCTAGTTGTTGAGCTTATACTGTAGCTTCATTTCTGTTGATATTTGATTAAAAATGAATCGACTTTTATGAAAGTTTATTCGACTATGAGGGGTGTTATTTTTACTCTTATTTTATTAAAATTCACCTTTTCACCCTAAAATATTATAGCAATGAAATAATGATCTCCAGATTGTTAAATTTTTAATGAAGATATGGATGTGTCTTCAACATGTTATGTAAAATGCTTTAAAAAAATATTCTGACACTTTAAAGCTAAGAGGAATTTTTAAATACTAGACTCTAGTATTTAAAATTTCATTTTAACTAGAAGTACCTACAAAACTTATAAAGAATAATTAGGTAATTGATAATTTATAAAAACAAAAAACAGGAGAGGTCAAAAAGGAGGCAGGTTTTAATAACGTTTATAAGTATTGCCAGTATACGAGAAGAGGACCTTACCCATCACGCATCGCACAAACCACTTTCCCTAACATACATCCATTTATAGATGACTAACAGTTAAAGCAGGCAGTTTAAAATTTGAAATTTATTAAAGGCAAAGACACGTTTGCTTGAAAATACAATGTTTTTTGAAAGATTAATGTGCAAAGATTTATAAGAAATTAATATAGATGATTTAAATAATATGTTAATAATGAAACTGCTAAAATATTACAATTAAAGTTAAAAAATACAAATAAATAAATGAAAATAAAAGATGATTTTCATAAAATTGTTTTTCCTAAAACATTGTTGATTTGTTTATTTTACCCTGCTCTTAATATATTAGATATGAAAGTCCTTAGTGATATCAGTAGTGAAACTAGATCAGCATTTGAAGCGTTCATAATACTATTATTTTAGTCCTTTATTCATTTGGCTTGAGAGTTTCAATAGCATATGCAATATTGTTCCAACCGTTACCTGCTGACATATTTCATTTCCAGAAATAAGCTTGCATAGATTAAATTCATTTCTACATCGAACAGTCCCCATCTCTTCAACGTATCGTGGACTACATGCAGCTTTGTTTGTCTAACCTTTTTTTGTAACTTTCCTAAGATATTTTAGGGAGCTGCAGTGATTGGAGTGAGTAAGAATAATTCAACAATGTTAAAGCATTTTTTATCGACTTCCGAAAAAATAAGTCTTCTGTTACGTTTAATTAAGAAAGGTTCTAAGATAAGTAAGTCATGATAAAAAGTAGACATCTGTACATATTCACTTATTTAGAGTAACTGAGGATTTTCATAGGAATCCAAATCGTGATATGGATCTTTAAAAATTTGTAAATGTTCAGCAGTTAATAAATATAACACACTATAATCTGTGCATACTACATGATATATAATATAAATAGTATATACAATACACTATGTTCTACTGACGTAACTCTTGGTTTGGTCATAGGATAATCAAGAAGAAATAAGCAGCAGGCGAATTTACAAAGATGAGACAGAATTTAATGTTATTTAGTACCTTGTATTTATGTAACAAAATATGCCTGGATGCCTGGGAGGGGGGGGAGGGAAGGGGTTTCTCTTAGTCAGCATTCTTGGAAATGTAAGAAAATGAAAAAATTTAAATTGCCACATAAATGCACTAAAATTGCTAATACTCAAAATTGTAAGAGACAATTTTTTTAAAGTTCACACCCCACGGGCATAGCCCTAATCTAGGAGGGGGGAACTTCTCTAGGTAATTTCTACTTAGTATCCGGACTAGGGATCGAACCCACGCCCTTGCCATGCGACTCTGTCGTTCTACCGATTGGTTAGTTTGTAAAAATACAACCGGATAATTTAAACCAAAACTGTTCATTAAAGATTGTGCAAATCGTATATAAGGCGTCACCTGCCACGATTGAGACGCTTACTTTTTCTCAAGCTCAAAAGGGAAACTTCTGCAGCCAAGACTCTAAGAGCTATAACATCAGGAAAGACCAATCACGATGGGTTAGGGAAGAGTTTAAAGACTAAAACGAAGACAACCCCGTCTTTCGGCTACTCTATTTCACCTCTGACTGGCAGAGCCAGACCACGAAGGACTAAGGAAGAGGAAGTACTGCAGACTAGGCAAGGCAGAGCACGACGAGCTAAGGAAAAAATCGCAGACTTTAACAGCAGAAGACAACATTTTCTCAGCTACGAGGAAGATGTGTCAATCAAAAAGAGAAACTTGTGTTACTTATAATGTAATATATCAACAAGAGAAAATCGTCTTAAATTTATAACCTTATAGCAACTTCATGTTACTTTTAATAAAGATATAAGAGAAGATGCAGTTGATTGATTATCGCTGAAGTTACTAGAGAGAGAAATATTAAAACTTATGATTCTAACAAATGATCTTTTATTTCATTTCTTTAAAAAGAGATAATTTAAGAAACTTATACTTCCTTTACAAAGGAGATAAATTATGAAATCAATTAGTTATCTTACTGGTAGAGACATATAGCAGCACTTTGGAAATAGTGCTAGTGGTTTAAGGAAGATAATGCCCAATTTGAAAAGTTCATCAAACTTCTATGTAGTAGCTACTAACATCCGAGTGAAGAAGATCTTTACTAGCGGCTTCATTTACACAAAGTGAAAGTATATTAGAGTATTCTTCCGTCAATGAACTAATAGATCAATACCTGGCAAAGAGGAAGGAATTTACACAAGCATTAAGGAAACTAGATGGTGGTACTGATTTACAATATTTTAAAATGAAATTCCATTTATTTCGCTATTTATAAAACCAATTTATCAGTAACTTTAGAGGATGAATGCTATTTTATTATTTGACAAAGCACATATTTATACCGGTCAAAAATATACTTCCAACAGTCTTCCCTAAAAGTTTGCTTCAATATTTTCACATTTACTCAATCCTATAAAAATTTTCATCTTGAAGCTTAAATAGGAGATTTAAAGTTTGTTTAGGAAGAATTAGGAAACTGACTTTGGAATTCTCGCACTTCTAAAACTTAATTAAATCTCCTTTCAATCATGGAATAAATTTCTCCTTCCATTCTGCAATAAACTTCTTTCCATTCTGAAATAAACTCACCATTATAATCTAAAATAAATTCTTCACTCATTTCTGAATAAACTCTTCATTATATTCTAAAATAATATTTTTCATTCTATTCTAAAATAAACTCATTTAAATCTAGAATAATTCTTCATTCCACTCTGTTATAAAATCTTCAATCCATTCTGGAATAAACACTTGATTTCTTTTTGGAATAATGTTTTTATTTGGTGATATATATATATATATAATTATAAGTGTTTTTAAATTTGATAAAAATTCACTAAAATAAATGTATTTAATATAATAATTGTTTTAAATATTATAATTATATTATTATATATTTATATATTATCTTATATCTTATATTATAATATATATATATATTATATATATATATATTAAATATTTAATATATAAAAACTAAGTATTATATATATACTATAGTATATATTATATGTATATTAAATTAATATACTATATTATTTATTTATATATATAAATATTAAATAAATATACTCGGTAATACCTCGATAAAATAAAGAAGGGAAATATTATGTTAGTGTAGGAACATCTTATCAGAATAATAATGCTGAAAGTCAGACTATATTTAGCGCGCCTACTCGAAATAAACCATCCACAAGAAATATTTAGAAGACCTCTATAAGCAACTAACATTACCCCCTGGAATATATCAGAATAGTAATTAAGAGAAATAGTAAACGAGGATCAAAGAATATCTGAAACGACAAGCGATATACCGTTAAGCCACAAGACTAACACGAAGGGTCGAAATTAAGCAGAGCCTATATGCATAAGATTATACATAACTTGATAATACGAGTAGCTATATACAATAATAAGGTAGTAAGCAACTACCATTATCCGTTCATGATTCGATATAATAGAGAAGTAAATTACCTACAGTACCGTAATGTACTATTCACTACTACGTAGATTTACATTTATAATAAATCAGAGCTTATCATCAGATAGCGAAATAAGTATCGTATATGCATATGTAGGTCAATGACATAAGGGAACCTTAATAGCTCGATGTAACTTACTTAATGGGTATATATAGTTGACTAATATAAATATTACAGTAATATAACATGCACCTATATATAATATAAACAGGTATAACATTAAGTAATTATAGTGTATGAATAAACGTATAGTTCGGAACGACGCTCAATAAGCGATAAGTATATACAACTACATATAATAAAAAGTTTACCCCTCCGATTCATTACGGTAGTAACATATTAAATACCAAGTAATTACGTATTGAGACTATATGTAGATTCTATATATAAGCGCTAGATCTAAAAGCGACGGAAGAACCAGTAGATTGATAACATTGATTCTTTATGACAAATAAGAAAAGGAAATAGAATTATATAGTAATAAATAAGTTATAAAAGACATACGGAAACACTATGCTGTAGTAGGTACGGTACTGAATAGAATGAAGGTATATGTGTGTGGATGATGTGTTGTTGCAGTATCTATATCATATCATAACTGAGATCAATATGCAAGCACATATGTAAGTATTGTTATTATATGTATTTAAAAAAATGCAAAATTAATAATAATTTGCCATTAAAGCGGTAATACGTTGAGTTTTCAACAAGGATTTTAAATAAACGTGTGTGACGTATCAATTATAAATGATTGAAAATTTCATATGTTCTAAAATAATAATAATTAATCATTTATATTTATAGTAGATATAAAGAAAATTTTTTTTCACCCGATTGCCATTATGAAAAATCATGAAATCATTTTGTACACAAAATTTTTCATTGTGTGATCTCAATTTTAATCAATATCTTAATTTGGTTAGAAGTCAATTATTTCCAAAATCTACTATCGTCGGTAACCTAAAGCTTAATGATCTTAGCCGAGAACTACAGCAGTACATTAAATATCTCCAACAGAAACATTATATCCAGCTCTACGTCTGAATTCTGTCTTCTTATCATTCAATTATTGTGTCTACAAACCCAAGAATTGTATACCGGGGGATGTGAATAGCGCAACAAGTAACGAGATCGTTTGTTTTATACTTGTGGATGTATCTTCTGACTGTCTATAACAGTGTCTTCAAGATATGATCATTCGACTATCTACTGTCGAATATAACACACTTCTCTATTTCTCCATATCTATCTTTTTTATTCGTGAATATCATGACGAAATGTAACCTAGATGATTTCAATGATTCACCATGTCAGCTGGTATCATTTAGTTTCCGAGTGCTAGTAATTTGGCTACGATTTCGCTCTTGGAATATCTTGGGAAGATGTGGAGTTTTCTACCGTATCTCTGCCGTCTGGATATGAAGCCCCATTATTTACATTTCTTACCTTCTCCTTTTTCTTTACAGTTAAGAATATTTCTCTTCTTGGTTCCTCGATCATATAAATATCGTTTGCTCCTCTCATATCATAATTCTTCCGCAATGGAGAGACGTTTTCGGCACTTTAGTGCTGTTAGCTATTCGGTCTTACGGTCTAACTTCTTTTGATTTTTTTGGAAGACTATTGTTGACCTGGAGGGTTCCTTGGAGCGTGCAGAGCGTATAACCGAAGTTTCTCCTTAGCGCGAATATATTGTATACCTCTTTTTTATATTATTTTTTAGTATATTTTAACTTCTCTTTCAAAAATTATAAAACCTGTATACTCTGCTTTTTCTAGTAATATTCTCCAGGGAAGATGCCTCAAGAAATATACCTTAGTGCTATCAAACTACAGAACTCATGGACCTGTATAGTTCATAACGAGAATCGTGGCAATGAAAACTTTTTCTCCGCACCAATTAGAAATACGAGAAATTCTTGTTTCTTCTCTCTACGTCTTTCTTCATTTGCAAAAGATGTCAAATCTAATTTGAATTCTTCTTCCTCTTACCTCCGCAGTATCGTTCCGGTGGCTAAGTATATTATTACATTATAAATGGAACTTGTCTAAACCTTTGCTCTAATTTCCTGTATATATTATTCGGGACTATCATCTCTTTCACCTCGTATGCCTATTTTATGCCCCTAAATTTGTATTTCTTTAGGTGTTATTTTTGCTTTCCGAGGCTTAATCATTAAGATGTCGTACGGTCACGTGACCGGTATTGCCTTTGTGGTTCACAAAACGTCACGTTTCGAATCACATGTTGATAACTGTTTTCTCTGCCTTTTAGATTCTTTCAACTTTTTCTTTCTGCTGGAGAGGCCGCGTTCATTCAGCTTGCGTCGAAAAATGGCACCAGATTTCACCTTAAACATGCGCAGACACCGCCACGGACACATAGATCCTTTCAAAAGTTTGATTATATTTATAGATAAAATTTTTTGAACTTCAATTCTTCTAACTTATGTGCTGTCAGTGTGGAACTTTTGCAATAATATCTCTCTTCTTTATGTTATTTTTCCTCTTCTTATTGACCCTTGTTTCCTCTGCTGTCGCATATTGGTGATATTATACCTAGTGGTGGATGACTTCGGAAAGCTTCGATAGAGGCGGCACACAGATTAACTCTTTTAGTATCTACTTATACTTTTCATCTCTTTTTCCAGTCGTTTCTATAGCAGTTGTTTAGAGGTCTGCAGACGGTTCATCCTTTAAAACTATTAATGGTGGTGTTATATCTTTTTCTACTTTCTATCTCACTGATTACTCTATGCCGAGCACTCCCTCTCATTACTAATTCATATTTGATAAACCTTATGCTCATAGGGAAATCACGTCAAGTTCGTAGGGTGGCCTTGGGAGAGACGTGAGAACTTTGTGTTTGTGAAGTATTAATTGGGGCAGAGAAAACATTGGTTGTGGTTTAATGCGTCTAAAACTGCATTTTTTCATCTTTCTGGCTTCAATGTTCAGCAAGACTGATAGCGTATCTTATCTTTTGATAATAATAAATTAAACTTACGTGATTCTTAGTATTCTGAGTTGTCGTGAATTTTTCTGCTCGCGATATTCATCTGGAAGGATACATTGTGTTCTGCTCTTCTAACGTGTGTAAGTTAGTGTGTGTCTGAGTTGCCCATTTCATGATTTTGCACGCCATTCCACTTGTTTTTTTCTTTTTAGAGGATGGCTGTTTTTCACCTATGATTGCCCATTTGAGGTAGTTCACTTTGCAGGGTCTCATTGTGCTAGTTGATTAATTTAGGCTGTTTGTCATTTACTCTCTTTATTACTTAATATTCGTTCCATCTTTTCTATGATTCGATATTGTTCTCAATATCCTTATGATTGTGTTTATTACAATGATTCGCTGTATTCTTGTACTTTCCAGTCACATAGCTCCTCTAGTGATGATACTGTTTCCGACTGCTCTTTTTCTCATTCTTGTCATACTTCTCTGTGCCTAACTACTTTTACATATCCTCTACTGTTAAAATCTTGAAGGAACGCACATCTTTTATCTATTTTACAACTACTTGACTTGCACATCTTTTAGAACTTTAATTCGACTTCTCTGGATACTTTTCGAATTTAGTGTGAATTTGAGTATTTCCTCTTGGCCTTTTTGCCATTTTGTAGATGCAGAATTGGCGGGCATACTGTTGTTGATTTAGATCTTTGTATACCCAACCACCTTACCTCTGTTTACGGGAAAAATCATTTTTTTTTACAATTAACCGCATCAAAATACATAGGAAACAAACATTGGATCATAGGCAATAGAAAAATATTTTAAATATGACTCCTAGCGGAATTAGTAATTGGCGAATAAATTTGTAGTGGTTGATAAAATCTAGTTTTCATTGCTTAATAATATTGATGTATTGTCCAATAGAGTATTCGCTTGAGCAAAATAATGGAGTTGTGAAAGAAATATCTTCATTTTACTTATGAAATTATTGATGTTAATGTTTACGACAACGTGAATGCTTTATGGGAATTACCGTGTAATCAATCCTTTTTGATTGTGTCTGATTTTTCTAATAGATTAGTCGAATTTATATGGCTAACTCTGAAAGTTTGCGATGTAACAAGAGGTACCGGAAAGCCATAGTAAACTGTCCAATAATTAAAGTATTTTAAGAGTAATTCAAAAATTTTTAGACGGCCGAACAAGGAATAACAAAAATATATAATGACAAGAAAATAATAATCATAATAATATAATATTATCATCAATAAATAATTATATAAAATATTAATGTAATATAAGAATAATATAATAATAATAAATAATATAATATTAATAATAATAATATAATAATAAATAATGATGAAAATATGAAATAAAATATATAAAGAATCGTTTAAGGTTAGGTTTATTGTACATTAATATAAATAAGATAAACTTTAAAATCTAAAAGAATTTTTTCAGATAGATAAATTTTAAAAATAAGAAAATGGAGAGAGAAACTTTTATTTTATTTAATCAGAGTTTTTAATATCAAATAATTAAGCTTAATTGCGATATCAATATAAGTATGGATTATAAGTGGATTTTTAATGATTTCTCATTAGAGAATTTTTTGTAAAATGGGATTACTTAAGGGACAAAAATTCTAAAACAGAAATAAACTTTAGCTCCGGGTTTTGACTTTGGCTCCTTCCTCCGGATCCGATCGGGGGTTCGGTCTTTCAAATGTTCAACTGGCGGCAGATTTTTTCCATTTGCAAGAGAGAATATTCTTTGACAAAATTATACTCCGGCTCCTGCTAGGGTCGGTCTGGGTCTGGTTGGGTCTGGGTAATTTCAAATTGGTTTTGCTTTCAACTTGGGAATTGATTTTCACTTGCCAAAAATAAATGTTTGAAAACCATTTTACACTCAGTACTGTACTGTTCCGCTCCCGGATCCGACTCCTTTCAATTGTTCCCCCGACTGAGGGCAGATTTTTTCCTTGCCAAAAAAATTTCCCTATAAATTAATTTGACTCTGTCTCGACTTGCTCCGGTTCCTGTGTCTGGGCAACGCTCATAGAGGTTTCGACATTCATTTCAAATTTGCATCAGTTTCTGACTTTGGTAAACGATTTTCATGCAAAAAAATAAATATGAAAAAATGCAAACTTTTGAATAGGTGAAAATAAATTAATTTCTCAAAAAAAAAAAAAAAAAAAAGAAAAGTTTAGATTTTAAATTTTTTCATGAGCATAGTTTCAATGATAGGTTTTATGTTATTAATTACAATAGGTAAGTTTATAGAGAAAGAAAGTGGATTTTTTTTTTTTTTTTTTATTATAGTAAAGTTATTGAAGAGACTCGGATGCCATATATTTTTTATTTTATTAAAAGTTAACTTGGACAATGTTAACAAATTACTTTAAAAATAATTTTTGTTTATTGATAGCAAAGAGAAATTTATTGAAAAATAAGTAGAAAAAAAAGAATCCGGGATATAACTAAAACATAGGAACTAAGTCCCTATAAAAGGGATCCTGGCTTCTGATAATGCAATGATTTTTATGTATTTATTACTTGCTGCCTTATTTTATATCTTTGTATTATAGATATGCAAGACGAAATGAGGTTTGATGTTATTGATTATATTATGTTTGCTCTCATGCTTATTCTCCCTGTGGCAATTGGTCTTTATTCGTCCTTCATTGGAAACAAATCACCCGAAGAGTTCCTTATGGGAAATCGATCCTACAAGGCATTACCTGTTGCAATGTCTCTTTTGTCATCGTATGTCACTGCCGTCAGAATTTGAAACTGTTTTATGTTTATTATTTATATGATATATTAATTTTTTTTATATATGTATGCATATTATATATTATATACAGTAGTAATTATAATATATATATATATATATATATATATCATATATATATATATTTTATATATAGTATATACTATATAATATATATAATAGTATATATATTTATTATGATCTATATTTTTATATTTATATATATCTATATGTATATATAATATATATATTATATAATATAGTATATATATATATATATATATATATATATATATATATAATTATAAGTGAAATTATATATATATAATATATGTTAAAAAAATATATATTATATTTATATATTATATTATATAGTATATATATTATATATAGTATATATAGTATATAATATATATATAATATATATATTTATATTATATATATACTTATCATTTCTGTCTTTCCCCATGAATGGGGTAAGTCTGACATTCACGAAACAGAAAGTAGTAGGAATATGACAAAGTCGAAAAGAATCCAGCTTACGCCCTCTCTATACAAGTTCGAGCCCGTCGCATTATAAAGAAATGCATC
The DNA here is from genome assembly GCA_015478945.1 of Trachelipus rathkii. Lineage (NCBI taxonomy): Eukaryota > Metazoa > Arthropoda > Malacostraca > Isopoda > Trachelipodidae > Trachelipus > Trachelipus rathkii. The sequence goes on from JABUQX010014462.1 coordinate 82,718, forward strand.
CTAGAGCTTCATTGCTGCGACGGATTCTCCTATGGGTAATCTCTCACATACGCTCACATCAAAGACATTGGCACATGTACCCCTCAGAAACCAAGAAAAACTAAAACTATAACAAAATTCTATTTGTTCTTTTCTTTCCTCATACTCTCCATGAAAAATGTGATAAGATATGGTTGGAATAGACCATAATTGCTCTTCGTTAAAGAATGTCATTCATATTTCCACATGACCAAACTATGTTAACGATAACTCATTTATTTCTTCATTTACCCATTTCTTCCACCTCAACTCTCTATACGTTATTCTCTTTTTATTCTTCTCACACTAAGGCCTAAGATTGTCCAATTGACATTGTACTTATTATTCATGACATGTCTAAACTACTTATGCATTACAAGGTAAACGTACTATGGTAAGAAGTGAAGTCAAGACTGGAAGTCCTTTCACACCGCACAATTTAATTGCCATCCACCTTCCTGCCATTAACTTTCCTACAACACTAGCATCATCGTTCTTTTCATCCAACAATACTGCCTAATATTTAACTCAGAGCTTGTGTAGCTGCTTAAATTAACATAATCTCAAACTCGAGGACCTGTTCTCAACACAACCATAATCTTCCTTATCTACGTGTACGTTTCCAAACCGCATTTTCTCCACCTGCTAATCTCTCTAGCCATACTCTAAACTCTCTTCATTCCCACACAAAACAGATCATGTCCGCATATAATTAGGTAGGTGGACACTCGCACTCTTTTCTATTTTCTCATTCTAAACCCATCTCTGCCAACATCTCTACTCTAAAATTTTTATAACCCATCCATAGCAAATTCGGTAATCAAGGGAGACCATAAAAATCCCTGCCTATCCCGCTATTAAGTATTACCAATCCTCGCAACCATTATTCTTTACACTTACTATGCTGCATTACATACTTTTGATTTCCATTCAGAAGCTACCACACCCATATATCACTAACACTTGCATAGACAATCTATTAAAAATACATCGATACATAATCTAAAATTAAATAACTTTTCGTCTTTTCTCCTCATTTTTCTCATTTTTTTTAATTTAAGATCTGATAGATACATCTTTAGAACTCCAAAAGCTGCCTTGTTATTAACACCAATCAGTCTTCAGGTCCTCGCGCACTCTTTCGACCAACGACCAGCATATATCTTCCCTAAACACATAACCTAATTCCCTATATTCCTACAGTTCCCTTCTATATATAGATAGTATATATATATATATACTATATATATAATATATTTTATTATACATTATATTATATATATATATGATATATTATAATATATAATATATAATATATATTATATATATTATTTATATATATATAATTATATATAAGTAAAAATGATTATATAGTATTTATATTTATAAAATTTATAATATTATATATATATATATATAAGTATATTATATTATATGATATATATATATATATTATAAATATATATTATATATTTATATTTATATAATTTATTATTTTTAATATAAATATATTATATATATTATATACTTTATTTATATTATAATATATTTTATATATTATTCAATATCATATTTCTATATAATATATATTATATATTATGTTATATATATCTATTATATTATATATATATATATATTATATTATAATTATCTTTTTATATATATTAGTATATATATATATATTATATTTATATATAATATAAATTATTTATTTATATATATATATTCATATTATATAATATATTTATATATTATATATATATAATATATATATATCTATATATATAATATATATTTTATATATATATATATATTATTATTAATTTTATTCATAAACGATAATGTTGTAATTCATGACCTAATTGGATTTGAACTTATTAAGAGTTTGTGCGGGGGGTCACAAGGGTAGGTGTCCACAAAGACTGCTCCTCTCTCGAGAAGCAGTTAGGTTCAAAAGATAGTGGTTGGGTTTGTTTTTAGCTCGTGGTCAGGAGGCTACATGCTGGTTTCATCTTAAGGGTAGGGTTAAATACCCAGCTAGGTTATGTGAATGTATATATATTATATATATATATATATATTATTAATATTAATATATACGTATATATATATATATATACGTATATGTTATATTATAAATACATATATATATAGAAGTATCATATATTATTATATATGATATATATATTTATTATATATATATTATATTATACTATATGATATAGTATATATATAGATTATATATTTAATATAAGTATATAAATATATATATATATATAATTTATTCCATTTGTTCAACAATCCAATTAAAGACAATTTGTCTAGAACTAAGCAACAAGATCAGACGGAAATTTTAGATTTGTTTCTCTTTCAAGCATATTATTTCTTGTGACAAAATGTTCAGAGTCCTACTGTAGCAGCATGCATGTACCTGTTGTGAATGATGAGTGAGAAATATTTACTCTTTGTATTCGCAGCATTTATAGTGATTAGATATAGGAAAATAATTAAACCATCAAACTTTCCATTTTCCACTGTTTTTCAATAACATCTGCTTTTAAAACAACTTTGTTTAATTGCACCAAGTATCATCGTTTACATATCTGTATACTCATCTATTAATTTATTAATTCTGTCGTTATCCCACCTCACTAATTGAGAAAATTTCACTTAATGTTTCCATGTCCGAAAAGCCTTCTACGCTTCTGTTACTAATTGTTGCAGTATGTTTCCTAATTTCCTTTGATGTTTGGAGCTTCAAATGGAGACAGAACAAGCAGCAACATTTGTGACAGGTAACAGAAGCTTAATGAAACATTCGTGACTCTATTCAGATATGTTTAATAATGATAATTGTCAATTGTTAATTGCTAATTTAATAATGAAAATTAATTATTCCAACAATTTTCTATGCAATAAGTGATAACTTTTTTTTTTAACATAAAACATCAACAAAAAGTTCCTTGTCGTTACTTCAGTGTGGACACCCATTAACATCGAAGAATATTGAAAATTAAACTAAAAAGCAGTCAGGATTGTAAATGAAATTTAAAAAGTTATGCTTTTTTAAATATGGTTAAAAATAAACAAATAAAAAGAAAATTATAATAAAATAGAAATTTGACAAATACTGATACTAATAAAAGTTTTTACTTGTATATGGAAAACAATTATTATTAGATGACGTAAAATCAATTGTAGCATAAACTTTATTTTGTCTTCCTTCCTTTATATATATCTTTATCTAGTATTTTTTCCTACAGTAAATATTACAGCGAGAGCATTGAATACTGAATACCGGTATTATCGACTCGGAATTAATATTAGCTTTTGAATTCTAATACCGGAATTACACTGGTATTAGCAAAATGGTTGTACATAGAATACGGGAAAATATATTATGATTTGTCTTAGAGTTTATTTGCATATGTACGAAATATAATGTTTATCTTTGGAAGAATCCTTTACCCTGCCTGCGTTATCAGGGAATTAAAAAGATAATGTTATTCGTTCAACAGCTGACGAAAAAATGAGGGAGATTGTCTTCTATTAATCCATATTAACGCCTTATAAGCGAACTTTATTATTATAATAATAATTAGTGAGAAAAAAGTTATCTATTCAAAAAGCATGCTCATAGGTTCTTTAATTAAGAAGAGTATTACAAATGGCTAAAAACATCTGAGCAAAGAGGAGCTATAAATATCAAAGATTTAATACGAAAATGTAAAATAGGAAATATGGTTCATTTGCTTAGAGATAAAATTTGCACAGCAAGAAGTAAGTTTTTTTTTTTTGGTTTAACATAGATTACAAAATTGACGTTTGGCAAAGCCATAAATAAATTTTCACTGAACATATAGAAACCAAATCATGAAAGCAAGAAACTATCTAATGGTTCATAATAAAAATTAAATATGAGCCTCCGAAAAAATAAATTTGTTACATTGAATTTTTTTATACATAAAACACGTATAATCGTTCCACAAGGACATTATAACACTACCCTCAAGATTTTATAGAACCAAATATATTTAGTTTCTTTATTTAGGTAAAAAATTTTAAAAATAAATTATATAAGTTTACAAATTATGTTCTTTACTTTGTGAATTAAGCATTTTCTACTTAGCTCTCGTTAGAATATATAAACTAATTGCATAAATAACATTACAATTTTTATGCAAAATTAGTACCAATTAGTTGTACTTAGCGACTTTTATTGTCATTATGACCAAAATGAAAAAATACATTTTTTAATTCTAATATTAAAAAATTTTCATTTTTATATGAAAAAAATTATAACAGCAAATTTCGTTTAACATAAGTTATGAAAGTTTATGAAATATTTTATTTACAACCAAAATTAAATGAATTAAAAGGCCTATTTATATATTTGTATTACAGAGCTTAAACTAAATATTAAATTCAGAATTGATAATTGTTCTCTTGGAGGAAAAATATTAAATTCGATATTGTTTTCGTAAGAAAGAATCACTTAGTCTGTTTCGAGGGAAAATAATTTCAAAAGGCTTAAATTGTCTCTTCATTTCTTGTTTCATCGCCATGGAATGCTGTTGCAAGCCTACTTCGATTGCATCTGTTTATATTGTATTTTAAAACTTCCTGATTCTTATATTATGATATATTCGAAGCTTCAGTATAAGTAAATGCAGATATAAAATTCTGCGGAAGCTGAAACCCGAATTTAATTAGTTTTATCTCTATCCGCTTAGTCTTTATTGGCAATTAAAAGAAACATTTGATCGTGACATTTTTGAAAAGAGGAAACATAATATTTGTCGAAATGACATGAAAATTGAACAATACATTGATAGTTATATCATCTAAAATCCTCTAAGGTGAATTTTTGATGTATGCTCAGAAAAAAGACATATACTCAAATACTTCAAAGATATAAAAAAAAATTTACGATACTATTTTCTGTTCATCCTATAAGTATGAAATTTTCTGGCATATGGGATCGGGAGAGTTGCACCATTATTATTTGAATTATTTTTTCATACTTAATAGTTTTATTTCCTGACAAGGGAAGAAAACTTTAAAACAAAATGGTTGGGTATACAATGCAAAATAAAATTATCTAAATAAAAAGGTGTAACTCGCCCAATCCCATATTCATTATAAATATGTATTGTTCTTTTCAGAATTATACTTGAAAATTATACTGCTCTTAAGGTTTTCATTTTTTCTATTTACGGGAGTAGTAAAGGATAAAATTTTCAACATTTATTTAGTAAACAACTGTTCATAAGTAAATAACCAGCCTATCTACGTGATTTTTTCCTTTGACTGCCAAAGTGGACGTTGGCGAGGATTTGACAAGCATCTGTGCCTCCCCGGTGATTCCTGTTTTGTATTTTTGGGAAATTTAGCGAGCGATCTTTTATCTCTATCTAATGATTACACTCAAATTTCCCCAGGTTCTGCTACATTTTCGGTACCTCCTTTTGTGTCCGAGAAGCTTCCTTATTCTGCATCTTTATCGATGGGTCTACTGCATTTTCAATTTAAGCAATTGTTTAAGGTTCAAAGAGGGTATCTATATTATGTTAACAAAATACGAACATATAAGTCTAGGTTTAGGTGATCTAAAAATTAATTTGAATTTTCCACCCTTGTATAGACGTTCTACGCTGACTCCCTCACACACTATCTCCTACATCTCCTACGAAAAATTAACAGTGAGTGTCATCGCTAGCACCGTCATTAGCCCGCACTTTAAAACTATGGTAAAGATTTTGGGCGAGACTCTTGGCTTTTAATTGATACAGGGCCATTGTTTCTGCACTGCACTGCATTACGACTTAGCTAGTCATATTTCTATGGTCCCCCCTGCCGTTTTCATTTTCGCTGCCAATAGCAAATTTATAACGAGTCATTGTAAACTCCGTTTTTTCATATTACATTCTCTTCTGTGTGAGTTCCAGTGTATATTTTTGGTAGCAGGTGTATCCTCTCAGCTTTTGTGTAAAGAATTTCATACATTATTTCAATTTAATTACCGACTATGGACAAAATGTTATCCTGGATTCTACTACAAGCTTTTAAGCTCCTATTCGGGTTCTTGACGGCTCAGTCCTATCTTTAAGTTTTAATATTCCTGTTCGTAATACCTGCGGTGACCAATTTTAGAATGACTTTCCTTTAGTTATGTCCACCATAAACCCTTAAGAACATTCCCCTACTGATTGTCGGGTATTTCACTGGTTAGAAATAGGAGATACTCCTCCCGTATATATCAATGTTAAGTGTCTCCCCGAAGATGATTTAGCTGTTGCTAAAATGACTTTATAATTTTTTTACAATCTGGCATTATTTGTCCCTCTAAATTTTACTGGACCTATTCTTTTTCATCTCATCCGAAAGAAGGTACCAGATCAGTAGCGCCCCGTGCAACTATAACAAGGTTGTTTATTCGCAGTTTTTCTTCTATATTTCAGGGTTCCCAGTTGTTTAGCAATCTTGATCTCCTTCGGGATTACAACCAATATTCTATTCGTCTCGAAGATGTTGAAAAAAACATATTATCACACTATTTGGCCTTTACAAGTTTCTTTTCATGCCTTTTAGGTTTCGTAATGCTGGGGCGACTACTATAGGTTCACGGACTCAATTTTTAGAGTTATTCCTTATATTTTTGTTTACATTGAAGATCTTCTAATATTTTCATCTATCGATAGGTCAAATGGTCGACGAGACATCAAAAAAATTTCTCGAAGAATAGGTTAGGTTAGGTTAAGCTAGATTAAATTAAGTTAGGTTAAGTTGTTAATTTAAATTAAGTTAAGTTTTATTTGATTCGCTAGAGAAACTCTAAATAAAGATGGTTTATTTTAACAAATGTCGACCATTTGACATGTCGTTCATTTTCCATGTCGACCATTTGGCACTAGCTTCCTATTGACTAAGAATAAGTTGCCCACATACGTTAGGTTTTTAAAATTTTGTATGATTAATCATATCTCATTCCTCCATCTAAATGTAATTTTTTTCAATCATCTTTGAATTTTTTAGGTTTAAATATTTCACCAACTGGTCTTACGGCTCTTGAGGCAAAGCAGACTCAAATTTCTGCAAATTTGAACTACGGATTATGCTATCCTCCGTCGTTTATTTTCTCTCTTCTGTAAGTATTAACAGAAAAAATAATTATTTTCGATTTTCATTTTCAGGTTATAGCGGAGAAGCTTATGCCTACGGAACACAATTAAGCACGTTCTGTATTGGAATTCCATTGGCAATAATTTCTTCAACACATTTTGTGTTGCCCGTTTTACATCCTCTTAAACTTACTAGTGTCAATGAGGTAAGATAAATGTTATCGGTCAACCAATTATATACTAACAACCTAGTTCTAAGCATATCAGTTTTATATGTTTATTTTTCAATTTGCACTTCTATGAATTAATATCGTATGTCTTTAGATAATATTTTACTGGATAACAAATGTTACTAAAATCTTATGTATGAGCATATTTTTGTTTCTGTCAGAAGAATTGATTAAAGTAATGGATGTTCTCGATTTAATGTTATCATTAATATCATTATTAAAAATCAACTTAATAAGCTTTTTATTGTTTATTTATTTTTAAACTATAATTTAAATTATTTTCAATAAAAAAATTAAAAGTGTTAGATTTACCATTTTGTGTTACCATTTACCTATCTTGCTCATTTTTTCTATTTTGGCAAGATTAGTTAGAAAATGCTAGTTTTGGTTAATTAGGTTAAGTTAGCAGGAAAATACTAAACAATGCTAAATCTATAATTTAAAAACAATACATTAAAAATAATTTAAAAACGAATTTAAATATAAAAAGTATAAATCTTTTATTAAGCACATTTTTAACAATGATTACTTTGAGAATTTAAAGCAGAAAAGATTCTAAATAACGATACCGTATTTTTATTAGTATCTAGATAGTTATTTACTATTTAAAGAATTAACAGTTTATTAACAAAATATCCATTAAAAAATTTTTCGTAATTCTTAAAAAAGATAGATACCTGCCCTGTTTCGATGCTTTAATTATTTCATTTAATATCTTTTATAAACATCTGGAAATATTTTTTCAAATGTTTAATATAAAAACTAATGAAGAAAACTGTAAACCTGTAGTGAAAAATTAGAATATACTAAAAATAGATGTCTCAAATGACTTTAAAAATTTATATATATATATATATATATATATATATATATAATATATATATATATATATATATATTATTTATATATATATATATATATATATATATATATATATACTGCTCAATAACTAACCTATCTTCAACTGTATATATATATATATATATTGCTGCTGCTAATATATACTGCTGCTATATATATATATATATATATATATATATAACTTAATATATATATCTGCTTATATATATATATAATATATATATATATATATATATATATATATATATATATTGCTAAATACATCCTTAATATGCAAATGATTATAACCATGAAGCTACACTAATCTAAAGATAATTTTTCCTTATGAATTAAATTTATATCTATTCTGACTTCTGAGAGCTATAAAATCTTCACGGAAAATCTCTCCCTTTTTCTCTTTTAACAGTACATCAATTTAAGATTCAAAAGCAAAAGATTACAAATGATGATCTCTTTCCTTAGCTTGATGAAGATTTTAGCTTACAATAGCGTAGCTTTGTATGCTCCAACGATTGCTCTTTCATCTGTTACGAAACTTGATCCTTTAACCAATATCTTCTTACTTGGAATTGTTTGTACTCTTTATTCAACATTTGTAAGTATACGAAAATATTGTACAATACCTTTTTATGATCTTATGAACAATAAAAAAAAGTATTTAGTCATTACAAAATGAGGAGCTTGACCACCAAGGGAGAAGATATAGCTTAGTAGAAATGCAATATTTCAAATTTTCAAAGAAAGCACAAAATTATTTTTAGTTAATTATCTTCACCAGAAATTTAAATTTATATATATATATATATATATATATATATATATATATATATATATATATATATATATATATATATATATATATATATATATATATATATGATATATAATATATATATATATATATATATATATATATATATATATATATATATATATATATATATATATATATTGTGTGTGTTTAGACTGTGTGGTGATAGGTTGTGCTTAACTGGAGCTCCGATAATTTGAGTGTGTTTGTAATGTTTTAGTTATTTTGCCTCTAAGTGTATTTGTACATTGAACGTCTCCGGTTTTAATTGTTTTAACTTCTATGGATTTAATATTTGAAGAATTTGATCATCCTTTTTAAAGATAAGATATCCGTTTTAATTTTTTAACTTTGAAACTTTTAGTTATGTTAGATAGCAATAGTTAGTTTAGGATTGTGTAATACGTAGTTTAGATAGTTTTCAGGCAATTTTTCTTGAGTCTTTTTAACTTAAGTTTTCAGTGTTTCTATTTTTTTTTAAACGGGTTTTAACACAGCACCTACGTTTTTAGTCAATTATTATTTTAATTTATACATAACAGTTTTATGTTGAATAATTGTAAATTTTTTTTCGTAAATTTGTGGGTGTGTGCGAGTGTGTGAGGGTTTTAAACTTATTAAATTTTTCATATTTTACATGTTATTTCCACACGTTTTTATCGTTTTAACATTTACGGTTTTTAGTGTGTGAATAATTTTAACCTGTTTTTTTTGTCTGTTTGTCTTTGTTGTTTTTGGTTTGGTGTGGTTGTGTGTGCGTGTGTAATGGCAGATTTGCACAGGCGCGGGCTTTCTATAGACTTTACTAACATCCGCGGCTTAAAATCTAATTTTGCATCCGTGGAATACCACCTCTCTAACTCTAACCCTAACATTTTGCTCCTGTCTGAGACACAGATGGCTAAGAATTCATCCTCTAACTCGTTTAATGTATCCAACTATAACTTATTTCATAATTTCCGTCTAAAAGGTCAAGTTTGGGCCTATGTAAACCTAAACACTCCTGTAACACGTCTCGAGAATCTCAAATCTCCTAACTTCCATCGATGGTCTGTGGCTTAAAATCTTTCTTCCCTTTACTACAATAATCGCGTTTCTGCTACTGCTCCCTAACAGAACAGATTTTCCGCCTTTTTAATATCTTCTACTTCTCACGAGACTGTTATATCTTCTCATCAAATACTCTGAGTCCTCTATTTAGGGGACTTCAATGTACACAGCACTGAATGGTTGGGGTCCTCTCGCTACCGATTTAGGTGGGGAGGAGGCCGAATCATTCAGCATTCTCACGATCTGGAGCAGCTAATTAAAAGAACCCACACACATTCCGGATCGTCCTAACCCAATTCTTAAACACACTTGACCTATGTTTCACCACTAGTCCCTTCTCTCTTAAAATACACCACCTTCGCTCCCTATTGGTAAATCTAACCACAACCTTATATCTCTTAATTTTAATATTTTCTCTCCACAGCTCCATCCTGCTACTCGTTTTCTGGCACTTTGATGGGCCGATTGAGGGGGCATTGCGTTGCTTACGCTAGCTTTATAATTGTAATGACTGCTTTGTCTCTGGTGACGCTTCGACTTCTGCCGATAAGGTGGGGCTGTAATCGTTGATAGGGGATGAGCAGGTTCATTCCTTCGACTAATCTTTCTCTCCTCATAATCCATGGTTCGATCGTGCTTGTTCTCTGGCCATTCAGGCTTGAGACAGTGCGTATCGGGAGTGGAAAAATTCTCGTTCTCCTATCACTCTTGCTAATTTTCATTTACAGCTAGAAATCGTTGCAGGGATACTCTTCGACGAGCAAGGCGGACTTTCATCAAACGAAGGTGCGCTAACCTCCTTGGTTCTCCTACTGATAAATCTTTCTGGCCTCTTGCCAAAAAACATCTCTAACAACTTCAGCTGTAAATCTGTCTTTTCCTCTCTTATTCGCTCTGATGGTTCTGTTGCTAATTCTCAACTGAAAAGGCCAATCTCTTCGACATCCTATTTTTCCCTAACTCAACCCTGGACGATTCTGGCATTCCTCATCCTCTCCCTTCTCCTCTCAGGGGTCCTATGCACCTTTGCCTGAGATTTCCTATGATTGGATGCATCCTGCAATCTACGAATGTTAGAAAGGATAGCAGCCGGATGGCATTCCTCCCGAGTTTTGAGGGAGTGCTTCCGTGCTATCCCCGCCCTCGTCCAACTATATTCTCTACGTCTCGATACTAACGCTTTCCCTCAGTGTTGGAGGCGTTTATGTCCAACCTATTCCGAAAAGAGGACGCTCACAGTCGCTAACTATCGCCCTATGGCTTTCTTACTTGCATTCTATCTAAGATCTTTGAAACTCTTCTCAACTCTCATTTCTTGAATCATCAGATTCCCATTTCTTTCTTGCCACGATCGCCACGAATTTTTGACTTTTCGGCGCTCGAGGTCTACTGGCGATATACTTTCCTATCTTACTGATTTATGGTTTGCCGTCCTTAGGTACAGGGAGGCTTGCATGGTGGCGCTTGACATATCAAAGCAGTGACCGGGTATGGCACGCGTCACTGCTCTAAGCTCCCCCTCCTTTGGGTTTCCTTCTTCTCTTTGCTTTGCTTACATATTAGTTTCACTTTCGGAAATAAGCTCAAGCATCGGCTGGTGCGTTGGGGGACTTCAATATTCTTCACTTTCGTCAATAGTGGTGTTCCTCAGAGTTTCGACCTTCATCATATTCCTACTTTTCATTAATGATCTTCTCACCTGCACATCTAACTCTATTCACTCATATGCCGATGACTCGACCCAGCCGTTTCTTCCGGCTCATTTCAATTCGCTCAACTGCTTTTGCAGAATTGCCTCCCCCGTCTTAATCTTTCCGTTACTGATCTTGATCTGGATAGAAATTTCCAGTGAGATCGTCTCAGCCTTGTGAAATTCAATTCTTTAAAAAAACTCAACTTCTACAAAAAATCACCCTCTATAAGACACCTTCCAACTTTACCATCTCTTTCGACGGTTCTCTCGTCTCCTGTTGACAATATAAACATCATGAACAAAACAAGAAAATGTATTGGAAACCTCATCACAACGGTTGCTAGCCAGCGGCCTCAGAAACTGGGAGTTCTGTTTGAACTGCGGGAACTTTTTCTTTATAGTTTGCTCACCATGGCCTTTTGAAGGCCTCATCACTTGCTGTATGGGTCCCTTTCCGCTCTGTCTGGGGGGCTCTGGTTTACCGGCTTTTTTGGACCAGGGGTCCGGTCAAAGGCAAAGAACTTATAACTTGTTCTGCTTTCCAGGTTTCTCCTGACCCTCTATCTTTGTGCGCCACGATGTTGGTGCTTTATCTCTTTTCTATGGATACCGCAGCGGCAGGTGCTCAAGGGAGCTTATCACTCACGTACCTCCACACCTTTTTACGTCGCCCTCGTAAGAACTAGGGTGCTGTGTGTGCATGGGTTGTTGTGTTGATGAAGGGTGGCTCCAGGCTAGTTCGCTGCCGTTCACTTCTTTCCTACTTTATCTGTTCTGTGGAGTCTCTTTCCATATTACCCATGTTCTTTGAATTGTCCCTTTAATCCCTGCATCTGTGCACATCTGCGTAATTTATAATGGTGGTGGTGACTTCTGAGGCATTGTACCACCCCACCTCTTGAATAGGGCACTCACTTGTAATTGATGACAACTGCTTAAAAAAAATATATATATATATATTTATATATATATCCATATATATATAACGATTCATATATCACTTAAAAATGATTGTAATCATAATCCCGTATAATATATATATATATATCTTATATATATATATATAACATATATAATGATGATGATAGTGACCATGTGTGTGTGTGTGTGTGTGTGTGTGTGTGTGTGTGAGTATGTGTGTTTGTGTGTTTGTGTGTGTGCATGTGTGTGTGTGCGTGCATACATATATTGTATTAAAATCCTTTCATTTTATTTATTTAATCATTGGAGCTTATATTAAAAACTATACATATGACGATAAGCTTTTAAATAAAATATAACAATTTTTTTTAACTTAATTATTTATTTTCTTGCATCTAAAAATACAAAATAATAATAAAAAAAAACATTAATATACTTTTGCTTTATCTGTTCCGTTTTTAGTTCATAATTGGGTTGGCCGAACACCGAATTATCCCGCGCAGCAACGCACCGCACCGGATCTCACCCCACCGCGCCGCATCCTCCTCTTTCTTCCCTTTATTTATTCCAATTATTCTAAATATTTTCTCATATCCCTTTTTCCATTTAAACATTTTTAAAGTTTTGTACCAGACTCTTTCGAAGAAATTATCTAAAATTATCTAAAATTATCTAAAAATTATCTAAAAAAATTATCTAAAATTATCTAAAAGAGTTTTCATTTATTTTTCTTCATTTTAATTTTAAATTTTAATTTATTTATATTTTTAATTTCGATTAGTTTAATTTTTTTTAATTTAATATTTAATTTCTTCACCTCTGGGTATTTCAATATTCATCTTTAAACAAGATTTTAACCTTTTGCCCAATAACTTCAGATAATAATAATAATAATAATAATAATAATAATAATAATAATAATAATAATAAAAAACCAATAATAATAATAATAATAATAATAATAATAATAATAATAATAATAATAATAATAATAATAATAATAATAATAATAATAATAATAAAAATATAAATAAAAAATTTAAAAACACTCTTAGATTTAATTTTAAAAAAAGGATGAAAAATATAAGAAAAAAGAAAAATTACTTACTCTTTTTCTTTACGTTGACTAAACTATATTTTTCGCATCGTTATTTTTTGGCGTAAAAAAATAAAGCAGCTTGTACATTTCCTCTGAGTGGCTAGAGAGGTGAAAAGTTCTAAAACATGAACATTTGTAGCAAGGAGATAGATTTTGGAGGGATTTGCCCCCTAAATTGAAAAAAAGATCATTAAAAATGATCGATTTTCCGTTTTTTTCGCAATTTTGTCACTAATATCCTATATATTCCAGCTTCCAGCCCCTCATCTGCCCCCAAACAGACCCAAATAATAATAATATATAGCTACAATAATAAAAATATTTGGCAACAATTATAAAAATATATAGCAACAGTTTCGAAGATTCACTGTATCACGCTGGCGCTCTCAATATTTCGCGTGCATAGGTTTACTCGGGAATTTTTTGTAGACCTGACACCATTCCTGCTGATTCTCATGTAAAATGACCCCCATTTTCCCCCATCACCTATAGTTTTCGGGGGAGGCCCCCGATTTATTGAAAAGTGATAAAAATTGGTTAGGCCTCTCCCGAAAACGTTGGATGATGGGCGAAACCAGGGGTCATTTTTGGATTCAGCAGGTCATTTTACATAAGAATCAGCAGGAATGGTGTCAGGTCTAGAAAAAATTCTTGTGCAAACCTATGAGCGCAAAGTATTGAGAGCGCCAGCGTGGTACAGTGAATCTTCGGAACTGTTGCTATATATTTTTATTATTGTTGCTATATTTTTTTATTATTTAGGGCTATTTGGGGGGCAGATGAGGGGGGGGGCTGGAAGCTGGAATATGCAGAAAATTAGTAAAAAAATTGAGAAAAAAAACGGAAAAATCGATCATTTTTAATGATTTTTTTCCAATTTAAATCTACCTCCTTGCTACAAATGTTCATGTTTTAGAACTTTTCACCTCTCTAACCCCTCAAAAGAAATGTAAAGGCTAAAATAATCCTTTTCATCCTTCCAAATTATCAAAGAGTGATATAAATAGGTGGGGGACTCCCCAGAAAACGATGGGTGATGGGAAAACGGAGGTCATATTGGGACTCGGGAGATCATTTTACATAAGAATCAGCAGGAATGGTGTCAGGGCCGATTTTCATGCGGACCAGTGTAATTTATCTGTTTTGTTTTGAAAAGGGTGGTTTTAGAGCAGTAATTTGGACTGATATCTTACAACTGATTGTGATGATAATCGGACTTATTGTAATCTTTGCAATTGGAAGTGCTCAAAATGGCGGAGTTATTGAGACATTTTACAGGAGTTCAGAAGGAGGAAGACTAGATCTTTTCAAGTAAGAATATGATGACTTTCTAATAAATAAAATAACTGACATAACGAAATTATAGATGAATTCAATAGGAAATCTAAGCATTGCAAATATTTAATTCATATGACCATGTTGAGCAGACCACTTCTTGTGACATCAAAAAGAAGCAAAGTCGGAAAGGCATCAAGATTACATAATTTACTATTGACCATTAATAATAAAAGTTCTAAAATTTACTTCTGATTATAAAAAATACGTTTAAAATATCCCTAAGAATTATCATTGTAATATTACCTATGAGTCGTAGATATTTTATTATACTTATTTTAAATTTATTATCCATATTGCCTATCTATTTAAGCCTTAGATGTTATATTATTATTATTATTTCCAGCATGAATCCAAGTCCTTTTGAGAGGCACACGTTCATCAACACTGTTACTTACGGATTTTTTTTTTATTCTTATTTATATACCACAAATCAACTCTATTTCCAGCGAGTTTGTTCTGTTAAGTCTATTAACGAAGCTAAAAGGTAAAATGCTCAAATATCTTCCTTTCCCTCTATTATATATATATATATCTTATATATATAGGGTATATAGTGTATTTATATTATTATATAGTATATTATATAATTAATTATATATATTTATATATATATATATAAGTATATATAATATTAATTTAATAATATACTATTACATATATTAAATTTAATTTATATATATAAACTTATAATATATTTATATATAATTAATATTTTATTATAATTATAATATATAATATAATTATATATAATATTTATAATACTATATACTATTATTATATATATAATTATATATATATAATTTATTATTATATACTTTTATATTTAAATTTTTTTTAATGACTAACCATTACACGGCGAGGGGTGCGCCTGCGTACTATATTAAGTCTTCTGCGTCCATAATAATACCTTACCCTTAATATATTTTTTGCTCTACCTGCTTTAATCCCCCCTTTTATAGTTATGCTTAGCCTATCTTATTTTAATTGGTAATTGGTTACTTGACCTCTGATATTTCAGTCTTGACGTTCATTTACGTAGAAGTATTTTATTTTTTCTAAAATGAAAACATAAGGTCAAAAGGATTTTCCTAGGGGACGATGTCTCTATGCGGCAATCATTAATTAAATAATTTATTGAATACAAACTGCAAATATTTTTTTTATTATAAATCTTGATAATAATTTATATATATATTATTTTATAATATAATATATTATTTGATAATATGATATTTCATATATATCTTATAATAATATTAGTATATATGTCAATATATATATATTAATATATATTAGTATGATATAATTATATATAATATAATAATATATTATATAAATATATAATATTATATATAATATATAGTATATATATATAATATATATATAATAATATATATATTATATAATATATATATATATATATATATTAATAATATATAATTATATATATACATAATCCCATAAGTCAAAAAGGAAAGGGTACCAGTAACCTGGTACCAAAATTTTCTCCCACTTTATGAATTCAAAACATCTCTAAGCGGGGACCTTTAAAAACAACGCATAACCCAAAATATATCCATTTGTATTACACTAATCTCATTACACACACACACAACACACACACACACACACACACATACCACACTATCAAATAAATCTTACATGCATAAGCTTTCATATATGCATCTTTAGTCATGTAAGTCCGGACAGAATCCATTAACGGAATAATTCTTTTGGCATACGAGATGAGTTGCTTTTCTTTCTTCCTTTGTTAAGATCTTGCCATTTCATTCAGAGTCGTAATTATCTTTCCGCCTTATTAATCCTTTATATTTCACGTTATTCAGGTATTTGACCAAAGCACTTGTAGTATTCCTATAATAAGCATATACTAATATATACTATATCTAATATATATAGTTATATATGAATATAATATAATATATATATATTATTATATAATATATATTCTATACTAATATATATATATTATATTGAATTATAATATATATATATATAGAGAGAGGAGAGAGAGAGAAGAAGGAGAAGAGAGTCCATCGTAGTGTATAATCATACAAGTAATCGTGGTATTTACGACACCATGGATGTCATCTCGAAATTGGACTTATCTTATCACACTAAAAAACTTTTCAAAATGTTTTCGTTTTTTTCATATCATGTATTCTGAACTGGAATAGCTTTGGAATTTCAGCCCTAGGGCCCTTCCTTCTTTAATGTCAATTATTATGAAGGGTTAATGAAAATAATTATTTTTTTTTCATGCATCATTTAGATGAAAGAGGAATAATTTTTTTTGTGTTGTAGGCAAAGTATATGGACGAAGAATGAATAGTTTAAGCCTTATATTATATATAATATATTAATATAGTTATATATTTGATATTATTATATATATATAATTTTATATATGTATAATATATATAATATAGTATATTATATATACTATATATATCTATATTTTATATTCATATATAATATATAATTATATTATATACTATTATAGTATTATATAAATATATTATATAATAATATATATCATATATAGTATATATATTATATATATATAGTTAATTATATTATATACGTATATATAGTATAGTATATAGTTAATATATTACACATATATTATTAATATAAATAATGATATTATGAATATATATATATAATATATATAATATATATTAGATATTATATATATATATTACATAATATATAATAATATATATAGATATATATTTATATATATTTATCGATTAAAAAACCATATATGATAGTATGATATATTATATATAAATATATAATATATATATATTATATATATTTTTAATAATATATATATATATATATTTATCATACATATAATTATCATATATATATATATATAATATATATATAATATATTATATATATACTATATTTATATATATAATTATATAATATATATTATAATATATTATATAGTATATATATACATTTAAATTTATCAATTTAGATCGAATTAGAATAGTATAATGAATACTTTAATTAAATATACAGATCAATGTACCGTGATTATAAGTTGATGATGAAATTGATTAATAATTGGATGAATAGAAGGTAAATTTATGGGTGAAGACAAAAACGAGAATTAACTGAACCGTTAAAAGAGATGTTTAACTTTAGTTTATATCATTATTGAGAATACAGATGTTTAAGTTTCAACACATATAGCACACACAGATATAAATACACACTGACAAGGTATAATATAATATCCATCAATTTTAGGTTCCCATACAGTAAGAATGCAACTTACCTCACAAAGACTAACTCAACGCAAGAACGATCTTCTTTAACTAGTATATGAGTTGTTTTAGCTAAGTTCCCTTTAGTTTTATATTTACAAAATTACCATAGGTAAATAGAAATTTGTATTTAACATATCCACCAAACCTGAAGCATGAGCGTATGCTTTTATGTGTTTATTTACTATTCATTTTTAAAAACCACACTTATCAGGGTTTAAGTTGTACTAACCTTGTCAGAGGATGTCCCTTTTTGTACGCTGTTACTTGACTATTTTTTTCTTTTCGCCCCTTTTCGATACCGTCCCTAAGAAAAAACCCATATATATATTATATAACTAAGTATATTAAATATATATATATATATAATATATAGTATATATTATAATATATATATATATATTATTTATTTTTATATGATTATATTAAAGTATATCTATTATTCTATCTTAAAAGATCAAAAGTAATTATATATATAATATAATATATAATTTAAATATAATAAGTATGATTAGAATATTAATATTATAATATAATAGTATATATTAAATATGATATA
This sequence comes from Trachelipus rathkii, assembly GCA_015478945.1. Lineage (NCBI taxonomy): Eukaryota > Metazoa > Arthropoda > Malacostraca > Isopoda > Trachelipodidae > Trachelipus > Trachelipus rathkii. Next base: position 101,724 of record JABUQX010014462.1, read on the forward strand.
TATATATACTTCGTTATATATATACTAATATAGTTATATAATATTATATACTATGATATATATATATATTAGTATATATATATTAGTATATAATATAGTAGTATATATATATATATAATATTATAGTGTTATAATATAAATATACTTTATAATACATAGATATATATTTATATTTACTAGTATATATATATTTTATATATATTAATATCTTATTATTTATATAATTGTATAATATATTATTATAATTTATGATTATATATAATATATTATTATAATATCATATAGGTATATATATATATATAAGTATATAATAATAAGTATATATATAGCCTATTTATTTAATAATATATATAAGTATATGTATATTATTATAATTATCTTTATATATATATATATATATGTAGTTAAGTATATATATATATATAGTATTATACACATATATTAATATTATAATATATATTAATTATTTGTATTAATTATTATATTATTTTTTATAGATTATAATCTATATTTAGATAAAATATATAATAATAAAATTTATTATAAATAGTATATAAAATATATATTATCATTCACGAGAATATTTAATACATAGTGATAATATTGATTTACTATATATATATTATGTATAGCTTTAAGTATTATTTTTATTAATATTTATATAAATAGATATAATATTATATAATATATAATAGTATATATATAGTTATAATACAATTAAGATAACTATATTATATATATATATAGGTATTATATATATATATAGTATATATATTA
>JABUQX010014462.1:107500-115000 GCA_015478945.1 Trachelipus rathkii
GGAATATCTCACTTTAATACTTTTAAGCAAATCTACTACTCATAAATTGACCTTTCAAAACGTCATGTATCCTGGACAAATCCGATCTTTAAGAATTGACATTGATTATAAATTTCGCAACCAATTTTGGTGCATTTGGTAGTCCTTCCTACCTTGCCAGCACAACCAGAGAAACATATAAAGTATAGAATATTACAATTTATATATATATTATATATATATAGTATATTATCATATATATTATATTTATATATACTTATATATATAATATATATATATATTATATGATATATTATATATATATATATATTCTTATAATAATAGTATATTTTTTTACTATAGATACTATTATGATATAATATGTGATCGATCCCCGATCCGGTATTGGAATTCCGATCCCGGGATTCGAGCTCTCAATCCGATTCGGAGATTCGGATGTCGAATCATAGGTGCTTGGATTCGGATTCGGCGAGTTCGGATTCGAAATTCCATCACACACGGATTCGGATTTCCGGGATTGCGAATTCGAAGGTGCAGGATCGGATTTGTATTCGAGCGATTCTCGAAATTTGTTATCAGGCCACAAGCCACCGATTCGGATTCGGAGCTTGAATTCCGAATCCGGATTCGAATTTCCGAGTCTATTTCTGTTTCTACAAGGATGTTAAAAAAATCATATAAAAAAATGAAAACAGACAAATTTGCACAACATATTAGGCGCAAATCACAAGAAGTGCTTTAAGAGCAATCAAAAGGCGTCCTTTTCCTATATTTTGACAATCCAACGTACAAAATAGAAAGTTAAAATCATTACTTTTCCGCGGTTGGCGAACAGGACCGTAAGTAAGATTAAGTTTATTTATTTTGATTTTTGGAAAGGTTGTTTACTTACTTATATATATATATATATATATATATATATATATATATATATATAATATATATATATATATATATAATAAGTATGCATATCTATTATATTATATTCTATATATATTTATATATCTATAAATATATATATATATAGTATATACATAATCTATATATATAATTATATATATATCAGTAATACTAATATATAATATATAATAAACTGCTATATATTTATATATAATTATACATATACTTATATATATATTTATAATATATATTATAGTAATATATAATATATATATATATATTATATATGAGTAATATATAGTATATATATATGACCTTTTACGTTTATCACGACATTATTATTTTCTGACAAATGAATGCATTCGAACAAAAATTGACAATAAATTTAACCTAATTTAAAAAAAAATAGAAAATAAAAAAAAGTTATTCTTACGGAAATAAATATTTCAATGTGAAGTACAAAAAACGCCTAAAGCCTTGTTTCGTTTTGGCAATTATTGCTACGGAAATTTTACGAAAAATATACGAACGTTCTCAAAAATCGTTCGTGTTTGTTTTGTCAACAATTTTAAGAAAAATTGTTCGAGAATATTCTCACCAAACGTAAGAAATTTTGACAAGTTCCGTAAGATTGCTATTCCTATCTTACCCCGAAAAATTCTATCTCTACGAAAAAAGTAACAAGAAATGGTGGCAGATAGAAGTCCATGAATTTTTTTTTCCATTGTATTTTTGCTTACAATGGAATCAATTTTTTTTATTAATGATTTAGAAGTAAATGAGATTGTTCAAATATTAGAAGAATTAAACCCATCTCTTTTAACTATTCCATAAAAAAAATGCATGATAACCATAACACATTCATGAGGCCCGTTTTAAGTTTTCAGCTTTGCCATTTTTGATGAAAAGATGTTACAATGATGCAACTTTTTCATTTATTTTTTTCTTGATGGTCAGCTCGAAATATTAATTTTAATTGTTTCAATATCGTAGTAATTTCAAGTTCATAATGGTGAAATAACAACTATAAATCTCTCTCTCTCTCTCTCTTTCTCTCGTGGAGACAGAGTTCCTCCGTCTTCTCTCTTCTCGTCTCTCTCTCTCTCTCCGTCTCTCCTCTCTCTCTCCAGTCTCTCTCTCTCTCTCTCTAATATAATAGTATATATATATATATTATATATATTATATATAATATAATAGGTATATAATATAGTATTATATATAGTATATATATATATATATATTATATATAGTAAGTAATACTATATATTATATATAATAGTATTCATAGTCTATATTTATAAGTAGTTAAAATTTTATAATACAAAACCCACCTGAAAAACTTACACCACGTTATGAATCTAGGGAAGAAGAGGCATAATCTCTCCTCCATGTTTTTTTATTAGTGCTTCCAAAAAAGTGAAATATTCTGAACATCGTCACTATTGTTTCCTTGTTCAATAATATACCTAGTCTCGTGTGAGTCGCCAGATACGCAAGAGTACAGCGCACCCAATGGTGTGGGGAGCCTTCTTTTCTGCCATTATCCGTTCTCGTGAGGGCGCAGAGTGGATGATCTTGTTGAGGTCGTGAGTCTTTGTAGTTTGTAAAGGATAGAGATAGAGTAACAACAAGAGAAAGAAATTAGTACAGAGAGTTATTCCTGTCCCGTTTGTGGTGCGCGTATTGCAGGCCGGGTGAGCGGTACCGCCCCAGGCACATGCAGCACGCTAGCCATGTGATACTATTCATACTCGGAGTCAGCGATGGCTAGCGCTCCTGCACCTAAACGCTATAAGGCCGCGAGCGGGTATGGTGGGTCGCTTCTGTCTCATGGTATGACAGCCGGGCGCAGGAAGCTGCATGCCCGTGGCCGCCGGTCGGCGGCCGGGTGTCTCCAGCACCTTTGGGCTCCCATTGCACATAGTCGTTTTCTACTGTTCTGGCCCACAGCGCTGTGATTTCCAAGGGGTACATGTTTCTGAGCAACTTCCGTGCGGTCGGTGTTTTGTGGGAGAACGACAGATACGTTCTCTAGATGCGATAGATTTTGTCTTGATCGAGCGTGACACATGCTGACGACAGGGGCTTCTATATTTACATAGCAAACAATTCTTTTTTCTTTCCTCAAATTTATTAAATAAATAAAAATAATAATATACCTGATAAGCTAAGTTATTAAAATTGTTGTTAAATTCGAAATAATACATTTTAAATATACTTTTAAATAAATCCTGACGTTGAAATTGTCATATTATATTAAAAATTCGCAATATATATATATATATTATATATATTATATAGTTATAAGTATAGTATATAGTATAATATATAGTACTATATATACCGTATATATATAATGATATATATAAATATATAGTATAAAGTATCAGTTATATATATATAGTATATGTATTATATATATAAGGTATATACTATATAGTATAATCTATATATATATATATAGTATATTATGGTCAGCCCTACTGAAGAGCCACCATTCATTTCTCAAACTACAACAGCTTATCCGGGAAAATGGAATAACCATTGCTGGGATCTGGTCTAGATTTTTTGTGGGGCGGAAATGTAAAAAAAAAAAAAAAAAAAAAAAAAAATTCTCAAAAAACTAAATAGCTACAGGGAAAATATATACATTTTTGGAATTTTTATTAGATTCTTAGGAAGTAAAAAAAAAAAATATAAAAAAATAAATATAGTTAATTAATTCTAGTAATAGTGCTTAAAATGCCTATTTAGAGACCTTTTTTTGGTTTACTCGTTAAAATAAATAGACCATTTATTAATTTTTTTTGGGTTTTGTTGTTTAACGGAAGATATCCTCCAAGGGTATATAGGACCAACCCGATGGCAGGAGTCGGGGGTCTTCTCGGCCTTCCGGGCGAATCTACGGGGTAGGGAATAATACCTCCGGGAGGGCTCCGAAACCCCGTCGCTTTGGTTTTGGGTTCGGCGGGGCTTTCCTGCCCCCTCCCTACGGGGTAATTGGAAATATCCCCCCTGGTGTCTCTCCGTGGGCTGAGCCCCGCTTAAGCATTTGCCGGTGTAATTACGTTTACATATATTATATATACTATATATTATATAGTATAGGATATATATATGTAGTATAGGATATATATATTATATTAGTATAATATCTGTTTTATATATATATATTATATTATATAATATATATATGGTGTCTTAATTGGTTTAATAATCAACTCATATCAGAAAAACTACGATAGAGGTACGGGAAAAGGAATTACTATTTGTGGATATCTGGTACCGGATTTTGAGTGGCGGAAATAAAAATAAAAATGTATAAGACCAATTGCGGTGTTATTCTACAGTCGAAAAGACATAGCATTTTGAATCCTGGTAAAATTTTACATAGGACAAATGTAAAAACAAAAAAAATAAAAAAAAAAAATTATTGTTTAATATATTCATAGTATGATGATTAGAGAGCCTATTTAAGACCGTTTATTGGTTACTCGTTAAAATCAATAGACTTTCTATTAAATTTTGACTTTTTTTTTAAACTAAAGAGATACCCAAGGGGTATAGCCGCATCCGAGATGGGCAGGAGCTCGGGGTCTCTCGGCTTCTGGGAACTCAGGATAGGGACTATTTCCCCCCCTCGGAGGGTCTCCGGAACCCCGCTCTTTGGTATTTGGGTGTCGCGGGGTTCTCCGCCCCTCCCCCTACGGGGTAGGGAAAACGTCTCCCCCTGTGTTCCCTCGTCGGGCTCGAGCCCCCTACATTGGCGTGTAATACTTTTACATAATAGTATATTATTTATATTATATAAATATATATAGTATATATATATGATAATATTGTATATATATAGTTATAGGTATGTATAGTATGTATATCTATTATATATAGTATATAGTAGTAATATATAATATGATGTACTATATATTATGATATATACTTATCTATTATATATATATAGTATATACTATATATATATATATATAGGTAATATATATATAATGAATAGTATATGATATTGATATATATATATCAATATATATATATATATACTATAATTATATATATAATATGATAGTATATATATTATATATATTATACTATTATATTATAAGTGAATAAATATTATTTTAATAATATATATTTTGAAATAGTAATAAATTATATCTTTGTATATATATGATTATATAATATATATATATAGTAAATATATATCAGTATATATATATGATATATATATAGTATATATAAATATATATTTATACATTAGATCATGTCTCTATACAATAAAAACTATGCTTTTTTTTTTTTTTTTTTTTTTTTTTGTTTTTAACATTTTCTAATTAAATTTTACAAGGATTTCCAAAAAATGGTTTTCTTTTCCCTGTAGCTATTGTAGTTTTCGAAGATTGATTTTTTTTTTTTTCTTTTTTTTTTTTTTTTTTTAACAGTTTCCACTCGGTAAAATTTTGCCACGATTCCAACAATGTATTCAAAACTTTTTTTCCTGTAAGCTATTTTGTAGTTTTTTGAAGATATGGAGTTCGTTGCTCTTCCTCTATAATATGATATTATAATATCATATATATATAATATTTTATATATATTATATATATAATTAGTATATAGTATATATATTATATTAGTTATTTATTATTTATTTTATATTTTTTATTTATTTTTAATAAGTTGCTTAATATATATAAATATATAGTCTATATATATATATATATATATATACTATATATATATATAATATATATATATATATAAATAAATATATATTATATATATTATATAAGTATATATGTAAATATTGGCCAGCTTGTTCGATTATCCTCATCGTTGCTTAAACTATTAATGGCTTCAAGTAAAACGGAATACTTGGTGGAATGCTGGGTCCAAATTTTGCCCTGGAAATGTAAAAAAAAACAAAAAAAAAAAAAAAAAAAAAAAAAAAAAAAAAAAAAAGAAAAAAAAAATTATATCGTCAAAATATGAGTATAGCTACAGCGAAAAGGGAATACATTTTTGGAATCCCTGGGTAAAATTTCAGCATAAAAAATGTTAAAATAATAATAATTAAAAAAAATATTATTGTTAAGAAATATAGTAATATGATCAGAAGAACCTATTTAGTACCGTTTTATTGGTTTCTTCTTCTCGATAAAAAAATGACTTTCCTATAACTTTTGCTTTATACGGCACTACTAGGGGCTCGAGGCCGACGGGGAACACGGGGGGGTCGTTTCCATACCCCGTAGGGGAGGGGGCGAGGAACCCCCGCGACACCCAATGACCAACAGAGCGGGGGTTCCGGAGAACCTCCCCAGGAGGGGGGGAATTAGTCCTACCCGTAGTTTCCCGGAAGGTTCTGGTATTGCGACTCTTTTTCTCTCTTTTCTTTTTTTTTTTTTTTTTTTTTCTTTGTATTCTTTTAGTCAAACAAAGTGAAAAAAAGCAAAATTTAATAGAAAGTCTATTATTTTATCGAGAAACCATAAAGGTGCTCTAAATAGGCCTTCTAATCATATTAGTATATTTATTAACAATAATTTTTTTTATAATAATTTATTAATTTCGTTACATTTTCTAATGTGAAATTTTACCAGGATTCCAAAAACTTTTTTTTTCCCTGTAGCTTTAGTAGTTTTTGAGATTTTTTTGTTTTTGTTTTTTTTTTTTTTTTTTTTTTTTTTTTTTAAATTTCCAAGGGCAAACTTTGGACCACCATTCCACCAATGTATTCCGTTTACTGTTGTCGCATTAATAGTTTTTAAGATACATATGACGGATAATCGAAAGCTACCTATATATATATATATATATATATATAAATATTATATATATATAGCTATAGTATATATATATATATATATATATAAGTATTAATCTATATATATATATATTAATATATATTATAGATAAACTCCTTTAATCTAATATATCAAAATATGGGAAAAAATATATAAATAGTATATTATGGTGAGAATTTGTGGTTGAAATAACTCCTCCTCAAAACTCAATCAGATACAGGAAAAAGGAATACATGGTTGGAATCCTGGTAACATTTTAGTGCGGAAGTAATGTAAAAAGAAAAAAAATATGTAAAAAAAAATGATATATAATATCTGCTTAAAACTACACCAGCTCCATGGAGTCTGTTTTCCCCTTTGGCTCCTGTCACTCAGCCACTCATGGCTGCTATTCTCGAGAAGAAGGTGCCAATTTTCCCTTTTTCAATGGCATATATTTCTCTCCGATTTCTTCGCTAATTAGATAGTGAAACAGCTCGTTTAAAATAATAGGAGAAACGGAAAACAATACGTTATAATATATTCTTCCTTAATTTTGCCATTAAACAAAAAAATAATAATAATAACCAGTAAAAAAAAACAGTCCAGTGGTATTTAGCGTCCGAGCCGCTAACTGTCATGGCGTCTTCCCACAGCTTCATCAAGCCGTGGAGTACGAGGAGAAATTCAAAAAGCTTCGATGGTTTTTTTTAAGCGCGTGATTTTGCTAAAGGTCTTTTTGCCTCAGTGATCCCAATAAGCGCCGGAAGACAAATTTCTGTGTTATTAATCCGATTATTAT
>JABUQX010014463.1:0-18816 GCA_015478945.1 Trachelipus rathkii
ATCCGATTGTGAAGTGAGGTCTGCAATACAATGTCAGCTGATGTGTAATGTTTAGTCCAAAAGAATGTATGGTCATATTATACAGGTTGGACAGTTAAGAGGCCGTGGAACCGTGGGTAGGAAAAGTTTGGAAGGGTGTTTAAGATAGAAGGGAAGATAATGAAAGAAGTTGAGTATTTTCAAGAGTTTGAATGTTTTACAGATTTGCGGTTTCCTCCACTGAGAAAATCCCGACCCCAGATCGAGGACAAAATTGAATCGAGGAAAAGCTGATACGCGAGAGCATTCTAGAACACTAATAGAGGGGAGCTATGTTGAAATGAGTGGACAATAAATGGAGAAGTTGAGTCATCGGCCAATAAAGAGTAAGAGACGATAGAAGTGCAGCTAAGAATGAATTAATGAAAGTTAGGAATAAAGTTGGAGATAAAACAGAACCCGAGGAACACCACAATATAATAAGAAAAAGTGGAAGAGGCTGCTCCATCAACAAGAGCTGAAATGAAACGATCTGAAAGAAAAATAGACAATAGTAAGCACAAGCGAAGGAGGAAATTCCAAGTAAGGGGTAACGTTGGAGACAGTAGGCTGATGTATGGTCAATAACTCTGTCAAAAAGACTTTAGATATTATCAACGCGAGTAACTACACAAGATTCCCTATGGTCCCTAAGGGCAGAAGACCATAGATCAGTGAGATAGGAAAGAATATCACCAGTTGACCTCAAACGTTGAAAGCTATACTGACGATCTGAAAGAAGGAAATGAGATTCTGTATGATCGAGGAAATGAGAGTTAAGGAGAGTTTCAAAGATTTTAGACAGAATACAAGTTAAGAAGCTGATAATACAAGAAGTTAATAGTACAAGAAGTGGTAAGACCCGGAAAATGTTAGATTTACCCATAAAAATTTAATTTTGAAGTGAAATTTACCTAATAATAATTAATTGCTTATATGATCACTATAGTAACCACATAATGTACAACATATGAAATCCATTAGCTTATTAATTGTATGGCCACTCTAACTACCTTTCTTTTCACCCATTTATCTTAACGCATTTCATGCTTAGGTTTATCCAAACCTATTCAGACTAAACATACTTTCTTAACACATATAACTTATTAATTAACGCGCCTCTTTACTTATTCCGCTCTCTCGACACAATAACTAACCTAACCTACATAACTACATAACTAAGTTATCATTACCTTCTCTAACTGATTATTTTTCCAAAACACCTATAAACTGCCGGCATCTAATGCTATTCACATGCTGGTTCTCTTCTGTATTCCGTTTTCTTCTGTATGCTGAAACATTTATATTTTCAATATTAATTTTTCAAATCTCATTTGCTTTTGATTTACGTTAACTAATATATTTTACTTTGTAAGACGAAACATTTACCGTTTTGTTTTAAGTTTTTTTTTAAATTATTTATTTATTTTGAGTTTTTTTTAAAAAGTCAAATTTTCCTTGAAATTTTAAATTTTTTTTTTTTTTTTTACTAAAAATGTTAATTTATTGACCGTAAAGAAACAAAGCAGTAACGCAAACACCCCAACCCACCCCTTCCGCCTGGCAGTGCTTTACTGCTTTAAGACACATTTATCTAAGTTCGACTAGATTTTACAATTACAACAATATGTAAATTTGTTAGTTCTACAAAGTAATTTTTTCAAAGACCTGCCTTAATTATCTAGGGTTCCAAATTATTACATGAATCTGATCTAAATATGAACACTAATTTTTACAAATTTAGATTTTTGCTACTCAGTTGAGCATACGAACACCCCGATTTACACTAAGTCTGGACTACGCTTTATTATTACACCAGAATGGAAATATTTTTGAGTTTTACACAGAAGATTCCTTAAACACTTACCTGAATTACCTATTAGTAAAAATTATTACATGAAACTGATCTAATATGAATATAAATTTTTACAACTTTAGATATCTTTGTTATAAAACATATAACAATGTTCCTAGGGAATGCTACGTTTTTATATTACACGAGAATGTATAGTTTTGGAAATACCTCAAACACTTGCCTAAATTACCTTGCAGTACAAATTATTACATGAAACTTATCTATATGAATACTAATTTTTACAACCATAGATTTCTTTCTTATATCACATATAACGATATATCTATGCTTGATTGCACTTCATTATTGTACCAGAATGTAAATATTTTAGAGTTCTGCAAAGAAGGTGCCTCAAGAACTTGCATAAATTACATAGGAATCAAACTTATTACATGAAATTGGTCTAATATGAATAGTGACTTTTACAGGTTTAGATTTCTTTGCTATAATTTATATAAAATAGTACCTAAGCTCGACTAGGCTTTATTATTCACCAGAATATAAAACCTTTGTAGTTCTTCAAAGGAGATTTCTCAAACACCTACATAAATCATTAGGTGTCCAAATTATTACATGAAACTGATAAAATATGTACACTAATCTTTACAACTTTACATTTTCAGCTATTTCACATACAACGATACACCTAAGCGTGATTACGCTTCATTGTTATAACAGTATGTAAACGTTTTATAGTTCTACAAAGGAAATACCACAAACACTTGCCTTGCCTAAATAAACTAAAAGTCCAAACTCTTACATGAAACTGATCTAATATGAATACTGGTTTTTACAGGTTTAGATTTTTTTGTTATAACGCATATAACAATTTACTTAAGCTCGACTACCTTTTATTATTACGCCAGAATGCAAATGTTCTAGAGTTCTAGAAAGGAGATTTATAAATTACATGCTTAAATTACCTAGGAGAGTAAATTATTACATAAAACTGATCTAATATGATGAATAATATTTATAACTTTAGATTTCTTTGTTATAACACATATAGTACTGTACCTAAGCTCGACTACGCTTTATTATTACACCAGAAGAGATGCTAAAAATGTTTATAGAAGTGTCTTAGAGAGGAAGAATCTCTAAACACCGGGTGCCGCTATAATTAGCCTAGGAGTTCTAAGTTAATGACATGAAACTCGATTCTAATTTTGAATACTAATCTATTTATCACTCTTAGGAATTCTTTGTTATAACAACAACTATTATAAACTAATGTACCTAAGCTCGACTACTCTTTATTCCTACAATAAAAAGTAAATTTTTTTAAGAATTAAAAAAAGGAAAGGAGATGCTTCAAACACCTGCCTAAATTACCCCGGAGCCATTTCTAAGTTATTAAATGAAAGTGACCTAAATATGAAAACTAATTTTTTATTTCACCACTCAGTATTAAATTTGTTATATCTCATAGAAAGATTTTTCTTACCTTATTATAACTAGAATTCAAATTGATATTATACTTCCTTCACCAAAATAGATACCCACAAACACGGTGCCGTAGGAATTCAACGCCAGGATTCAAAATTATTCACAATGAAACATGAGCCTAGAAGTGAATGCTATTTTTAACCAGCTTTAGATTTCTTTATGTTATAACACATGAACAACGTACTAAGATCTACAAAACTTTACTGTTACACCGGAATGTAAATTAGAGAACCGAGATGGTAAATGTGAGAAAAAAATTCCTGCATAGGAGATTTCTTAAATACCTGCCTTGAATTATTTAAGAGTCCAAATTATTACATAAACTGTTCTAATATTAATAAATATTTGTTAAAATTATATATTTCTTTGTTATAACACATATGAGACAATTTACCTTAGCTCCGCCCTCCACTCTTAATGTTTTATAACAAGGTTAAGTTTTTAAAGTTCTTTTCAAAGGCAAGATTTCTGGAAACACCTGCCTAAATGTGACCTACGATTTTAAGTTATTACATGAAACGTGATCTAATTTAAGATAAATAATAGCATTAATCTTAGCATTATTGTAGTTTGATGTTTTCCTTTGTGAATTTTCTTTAGGAACCCATGTTCTTCTTATTTATTATACTAGAAACCCAACACGATCGGCAATAATTATTTTATAATGGTAAAACTTGAATTACTAGCATTCTATTTTTTCCTAAATAGGAAATCAAATATATTTTACTTACAACCTTAAGTAATCTATTGCTATTTCTATAACGTCTAGATTTTTTCCACATTTCATATTGAAACATCGTACCAAAAGCGTCGAACTGCGCTTTATTATCACACCAGAATATAAATATGATAGAGTTCTAACAAAGGAGATTTCTCAAACACTGCCTGAATTACCTAAGAGCCAAGCTATTACATGAAACTGATCTAATATATAAAACATATTATGACAATATATTATAAGCTCAGTCTAATGTTATTTATTATTACAACCAGGAATGATAAATTATATAATTGTTTTGTAGCAGGTGCTAATGAAAACATTCAATGAATAAACTAAATTCCAAATTTAATTACATGAAAACCCTGATCTAATATGAAGAATTAATTTAATCAACTTTAGATTTCTTTGCCACAACAAATATATCAATGTACGTAAGCCCAACTTCACTTTATTCTAACACTAAGAGTGTAAATTTTGTTAGATGTTTCTTACCAAAGTAGATACCTACCCTCAGAGTTTACTTAGAGTCCAAATTATTTACATGATACTTATTTCATAATGAATACTAATTTTTACAACCTTAGATTACTTTGTTATATCTCATAGAACGATGTACTTAAGAAAGATTACGTTTCATCATCATACTAGAATGTAAATGTTTTAGAGTTTTACAAAAGAGGCACCTAAAACAATTTCTTAAATTACCTATTAGTATAATTATTATTACATGAAACTGATCTAATATGAGTACTCTTTTTACAACTTTAGATTTCTTTGTTATTTCACATATAACAATGTATCTAAGCTGGACTACGTTTTATTATTACTTCAGAATGTAAATTTGTTTGAGTTCCACAAAGAAAATACCTCAAACACCTACCTAAATTTCCGAGGATTAAAAATTATCACATGAAATTGACCTAATATGAATACTAATATTTTCAACTTTAGATTTCTTTGTTAAAACACATGTAACAATGTACTTAAAGCTTGACTACTCTTTATTTTTAAAGGAGAATGTAAATTTGTTAAAGTTCTACAAAGTAGATTTCTCCAACACCTTTCTAAGTTACCTAGGAGTCCAAATTATTACATGAAACTGATCTAGTATGAATACTAATTTTGCAACTTTATTATGTTTTGTTATATCTCCTACAACGAGGCACTTAAGCCGGATTGCGCTTCATTATTATACCAGTATGTAAAGGTTTTAGAGGTTTACAAAGGAGATACTTTAAACACTTGAATAAATTGCTAGGAATCCAAATTGTTACGTGAAACTTATCTAATATGAAAGTTAATTTTTCAACTTTAGATTTCTTTGTTTAAACACAAATAACAATGTACCTAAGCTCGACTACGATTTATTATTACACCAAAATGTAGCTTTGTTAGAGTTCTACAAGGATATACCTCAAATACTTGCCTATATTAGCTTGGTGTCCAAATTATTTTCTGAAACTGATCTAATTGAATAATAATTTTTAAAACTTAGTTTCCTTGTTATAACATATTTAACGATGGACCTAAGCTCAACTCGCGGCTTTATTATTGCACCAGAAAGAAAATTTTTTAGAGTTCTACAAGGTAGATTTCTGAAACGCCTGTCTAAATTACCGAGGATTCCAAATTATTACATGAAACTGATCTAATACGAAAACTAGTTTTTACAACTTCAGATTTCTTTGTTATAACACATGCAACAATATACATATGCTGGCCAAGGCTTTATTGTTACTGCAGAATGTATATTTTTAGAGTTGTATCATAGCTAGATTTCCTCAAACACTCGCCTAAAATTATATTGAAATGTAATACAATTACTTAGTTGAAACCATATCTAAAGGACGGTATACTCAGATCTTTTTCAAATTGGAACGACTGTTGATAAACACTGATTTAATAGGACATCTCTAATGCACGCACAATGGCGGCAGTTATATATATTAATTACAGAAGATCAAACAAGAACGATAATTTTAGCTTATAATTTAGCTAAGACACCAGCAGTAAGTTGTACACAGGCTTTCTTGATGCAAACAGGAAAAGTGCCAAAGGTGATTAACAGTTAAAAGCTGATCTTATATTAATACTACACATTTTACAACTTTTAATTTCTCCAGTTAAAACACATATTACCACGTACATAAGCTCGAGTACGATTACCTTTTACTGGAGAAATGTTAATTTTTTTACGAAGTTTAAACTACATAGTATATACCTCAATTACCTATTGTAAATTTGCCTTAACAATTCACATATTTATAAGACATTAAAAATGATCTAAACTATGAATTATACCTATTGGCTTTGGGTATCTCAAGTATATGTTGACATATGATATTACTTTTATGGTGTATGTAAGCAGCCTAGTTCGTCGGGATTGGAGAGCGAACAGCCAGATATTCAATATGGTCCGATTGTCACTTGTAAAGCTCTCGGACTGCGACCTCAGGGCCACGCTCTCTACTACGGTTGGGCCTTTTATTTGTTACACCTAACCGAGGGCTGACGCCCTTGTCCGCACACTCTCCCTGGCCCATCCACTTGCCGTCACTTTATCGCCCGATTATCTGCCCTATATACCCATCACACACACCAAAACATGTTAGAATCTTCTGCTTTATATATTATGGTGCTTCTCTCATACAACTATCGTATATATGTTGACCGAGCATCGCTGTTATTTTCAATAGTGATGTTCGCGTTGTCGTCCTTCTTTCGTGAACACATATTATTTATTCTATTTCTGATAACACTCTCGCACTCATCTCAATCTACATTGAATTTCGAGCCTCACACTTTTTATAACATTTCTCTAAGACTTATGTTATCGTTCCTGTAATTTTTACTAATAAATGAGACATGACTTCAGGACTTGACACGCATATAAAGTGCTCCAGAGATAATAGTGTCACCCTTCCCATTATAACTACATAACAGGAAATCATCACGATTTCCAACCTGTTTTTTGGAGTATTGATTCTCATAGATATGGTAATGAGTTGTCTCACACGACTTTCCTCTCTTCTCACACTTAGTTAGTCCTATCACCTACACCTTTTTTATTTTTATATGATTTTTGATCACTCTTTAAATGTACCAATTTATTTATCTTAATTTTCTTTACATTTTACATGTATGTGTTCTGTTATGAGATCCATTCCGAAGCAATCGTTACGACTAACTATTTTTCTCTCGGTGCTTGTGATAATGTTCTTCTGGGAGCAGTAACACACCTAGATGCTCAACTATTTTGTGCTTGTGATCTTTATTGCTTAAATTTTATAGGTATTGTCTCTACTAATTTATTATGTATATTAATATGTGATAAATATATGTTCATTACAAGTATTATTATGATAGGGATTATGTGATCCTCTCTAAAGAGCTGAAATCCGTAGTTTTCTTATATAAACACATTCGAATTATTTTTTATTGCTGTGTACTCACCTTTTTTACCCATAATCACACATTTCTATATTGCGCTGCCTATTAAGCCGAGAATTCACAATTCTACATTATCACTTATAACGTATAAAGTGCCATCTCGAGACCAGATATAAATGTATTATAGCCCTGAATTTTCCAACTCCACTTCCGGAGCGTCCTCAGAATACAATTACACACAGGAAGGAGTGAGCCAATTTGAATAAATTCAACACTTCCATATTCTACAATAGATAACTCTAATTCGTGGTATAATTTATGGACTACCTGTGCATGACAGCACTAATAAATACATCATAAGGATAAATCGGACTATAGTATACTTTTCCTGACATTTTAAGTAATTTCTATGTTTACCATCGTACCACTGTCATTGGCTTTCTCTTAGGTGTCAAGATGCACCGGTATTGGCAAATTCTGGCACTCTGTCGTTATCAGAAATAATGATCAATATACATCTCACTAGGATATTGTATGAGAGGATACTCTTAGAGACACATAATTCCAAGACAGAATAATCCCTTAGAATTACAATACAGCGAGAGAGGCCTATCACCTCAAATCTGAGTTTCTTATGGATGATATGCAAATCAAATCTAATAGCATCGACATTTGGATATATGAGCGTGGTGTTTTTATATTCGAAATAACGTTCAATTCTCATGTCTACAGACATTAGGTGAGTAATCTTATTATTTGTCGCATGTTGATTTTAAGGTGTGGCGGAATAGAAAATTCGGAGAGCTCAGAGACTATGTACCTATCAACGCATCATGTATATCTCTTTATGCGTGCACTCACATAACGGAATTACTTTGATAAAGGAATGAAATTGTAAGCCAGTGTGATAAAATTATTGTTTATATAGTGCTCAAGATTAGAGGGAGGTGCCACCATGTACAATACACCTGCTTAAAATTTACCTATAATGATATCACTCATTTATTAAATTTACTCACATGTAAAAGTGATTAACTTACAATATGAAATCACTATTAATTTCACAACTTCTACGATTTACTCCTATTTGTTATAAACATCCATATAATGATGTTCCCTTTATATCGTCTAAATATACAAGCTTCATTTTATTCACATACCAAAATAAGGTATAAATTGATCTAGAGTTCATGTATATCAATGCTGACCCGATTATCATCTAAACAACCTGTCTTAAATTTTACACTAGGATTCTACCAAATTTCAATTAAATGTAACTGAGATTATCTATAAACAATTCATAAAGTAATATACTAAATTTTACAAACCCTTTTTATAGAATTTCCTTTGATTTTTTTTTGGATCATGAACGTAATTAAGAGTTGTTCGTGAGAGCAACGGGAGAGTTTCTTTGTGGTATTATCAGCGTGTGGAGTATTTGAGTGTAGATGACTACGAGGTTTGATATGTGGAGTGTGTAGAGTACCGAAGTAGTGTATGTGAGCTGAAATGTTTATATTTCACATTGAATTAGTGTTTGGACTTGAGAATGAGAGAGAGATACAAAGAATATATATGAATATATTAGTATCCCAATTATTGGCACACGATTGTTAAACGATAACATAAATGATTTAAATAATCGAGCGTGAAGCTTCCTATGGCAGGTGTTTTTGATATTGGTGTTGGTGGTAAGTTCCCTGGAAATGGAATCATAATAAGTTAATGATATAAAGTTTTCAGTGTTATTAACCGATAATTGTGTGAAAACAAGGTCTATGTTGAATACAGAATATAGCCTAGGGTATTTGTATGAAGAGTTATATCTGTTATTCAACTAAAGTAGTATAGGAGAGCCGATGTCGCGCCTCAGGCGGAGTGGTGCTTGATATGTGTTCTTCAGGTTATATCACTTTTTGAACCTACTATGATTCCCAGGAACCTACCTGAGGCTATTATTTTTTAGCCACAGATATTTTTATACACTCCTCTTGATACTCATTATTAATGTGCTTTGATCCACTTTATTTACTGGTAAATCGCTATTGAATAACCTGACTTTTATTTGAGCCGCAAATTTTATCATCTGACCATTTGACCAACTTTTATTATGAGGTTATTGGAGCTTGGAGACCTTTGAAATGTAGGGGCCTGGTATGGTAGAACCAGGTATTGTGTGTTGTTTCAACCTAAGCTGGCGCTTTGTTTGGTTCCTTCGCGATTTGTGTCTCACTTAACTTTTTTTTCCGGATCAGACCGTCCGCTATTGCTTTTTTTGATGAACCTCCTATACGTACTTTTTGACGAACGCCCGCTTCCCCGACCCTCACACCCTCTTCGTGTACTTGACGTATACCCCCTAACATATTATTTCTCTTTTTGAGACCCTATTTTCTCATGTGGTCGCCGCCACTCTGGCTAACCCGTATTCTTCTTTTCGGACAAATACGGCGTCTAAATTTGTATTGTAGAGCTAAGCAAGCAACGACTAATATAGTTGCATTTGGGCAACCACCCTCAATTACTTTTATAGTGCGGACTGATCTTTGTTTTTTTCGTATAGGGAAACGTCGTGCCAAGCAAGTATCGTGGTTGAGTCATGCTAATAGCCCAGTTTGGTATCGGCTACGTGTAGCGTGGTGTAAACAGAAACTGTTTGAAGGTCAGCGTAGATAAGAGTAAGGTTTATGGTTGTAAGTGAGGACCATCCTCGGTGTGAAGCTTATGTTAGATGGTGAAGCAGCTGGAGCAAGTGTTTTTATAAGTTTTTATAAATATTCTGCAATACCCTACCCTAATGTTGGTGTAAGATGAAAAAAGCGCGAGTGGCAAATGATGTCCTCTAGTAGTGTGCCCTACGGTAGGATGATTTGTTTGAATGATGGCTATGCGGCGTGTGTAGCTTAGCACACGTATTCCTTAGTTGTGATATGTCGTGTATGGGTCCTGAATGTTTGACAAAGGGAACCTCCGACCTCCGTCCAGATACAATGGGAGTGGCCAATTTTTGGGCCTCCTCACTGGTCAATGAGTTGGTGAGCTACCCTTTTTTGTGTCTTAAAATAAGTGGTCTAAGATATATTTGGTGCCCACGAGATATTATTAATAATACATCCCCAATCCCCCGATACACAATTAAGATCCCTTTACGGTTACCATTTACCATGGGTTCAGTCAATTATTGAAAAAGTATATGGATAACCCGGAGTCTCACGGCCGGTGTAAAGGGTTAGCATCTTCCTTCGTTTAGGTACGCTTAGCTCTTTTCATTCTTTTTTATAAGAGATGTATACCTGATAATAACTAAGATTGTTTGACCATATGATTTATTCCCTGATTAAACCGGCCAGTGGTGAAACACTGAATGCCCACGGATAACTCAACAACCATTGGTCAAATTTTTTTTGTATGTAAGAACACCACGTCCATAGTGTTTTATTTATCTTGGTACACTCGTTACGCCGCTCACGCGCGCGGTCCATCTAATATTTATCGTTTCCTATAACTATGAATACGCCTTAGTAATTTAGGTAACCTTTATTCCCAAATTACACTTTAGAAACACTACTATAAACCACACGGTGCGCGTGCGCACTAAACTCAATCAAACAACATCACACTAACAACACTAATTTATAATCTTATTTATATCATATCTCAGTAAAATGCTACAAAACACAACACAAGATATTAAATTATTTCAGACAAATTACATGATAAAAGAACCACTTAACACATTTTACCCATAGATCACCTTAATTACTTATCATATACAACTTATAATACATCCTACAACACGTACATATGTCCTTTCAAATTCAACATATAAATTATCAATCTACCCCTTAGACTAGATACCCTCATTATTGGGTCTCAATTATATTTATTGCCCCCTAGGTAAAATTTATAATTTGTCCTTTTCCATTTTAATAGGTGATCTTATTAATCGTACTCCTTTCTTTTTTGTACATAATCTCTCTTCTTATAACCTTGTATTTGACCATTCATACGACTTAACATTGTTCTAGCCCTTCTATGACAAACTTTTCACTCCTGAGTATATTACGTTAACAATTTTAGATGCTCTCTAGTCAATTTATTATATGATTAGCTCACCTAACCATCGTTAGTCGGACCCATACTGTTGATGCCTCAACTTTATATAGGCTCACCTAAAATTCACCGTAAGGAGTAATCAAGGTGGATGTTCTAATTAAACTTCTATGGCTATTCCTATGTAAGTAATTTATGCTAATAGTTAAGTCCTTTAGTGGTTACGCCAGTCCGCACAGTAGTTGAATGTTGCTGCCGCAACATGAGCAGCTGCTCAATAGAGTGCCAATGACGTTTACAGTACGAGGTGTGCCCAATTGAAGGTATGTGTCGTCAAGTTCGAGCTGCTTCACACATAGGTATGGTCCATAGCCCTGTCTGTCTGTCCTGTGTAGTCTGTGCCTGACATACTTAGTGCCACACCTTGAGTGGTCCTAAACTTCTTTTTTTTTCTTTTTCACTATTCTTCTGGTTTTTCTGAGTTGGTCTTTTGCCCGTGTGACTCTCCTACCTGCCATTACTGTCGCGTGAATACAGTAATTTGTGCGCAGTTGTCATTACTTCCTGTAGTGTTAATGAAGTTAACCTGAGTTTACATACATCTCTGTTACGTGACGGTAGTTTTGAGCGTGTACCTGCTATTCATTTACCTATTCCGCTTTCTCTTAGTACTAGCTTCCTACTATCGTAAGACTTATGCTATTTTTTCTTTAATGACCACTTTAGCATATAATGTACCAGTATATATATATCTCTAAAGAGTTTCACAATCATCTATTGAGTACAGTTGATCGCAAACTCTATGTAATTTCCTGAGTATCGCGTCCGCATAGGTTGATCAGTCTTCCCTACATCCGCTATAGAATAAACCTAAGCCGCCTCGGCGTGCGCTCAGGTATCACTTTATAAGCAGGTCGCATTCCTATTTCCGCGTTCTCCATAAGTCATACTAGCTCACCTAGTCACGAGTACGCAAGTAACTTATATAATATCCGCAGGCGCAATATATTTTCACGGTAATTCATATAATCTCCTCTGCCACTACCCGTGTACTCGCCGCGTCACTCGATAATCCTCTGCAAAATTACTCATAAATTTATTTGCGTATGATACGAATATAAATAATGATATCAATTAGTAATATCTATTCAACAATATAGATACATATTTTAACCTGCCATAATGTCAAATATACATGAGTTACCTACCGAATAGTCTATAATCATATTTTAATTTACTAACATAATTGTACGTAGTATTCAATATGTGTGCGGCCCTGTCATTAAGAATAGAAAACTCATCAACTAATAGTTACGCGAGTTACCTTAATAAGAGCAGTAAAACAATAATAAAGGTGATTATTATACCCTTAACACCTAGGGGATTAAGTAATGCTCTCATTTGTTCCTTACTGCTTTTTATCCTTAGCTTTAATAACTTTCTGACTTTAGCTCTAACTACTAGCCTTCTTAACCTATCATGTTTATATTTACAGCCTCAATGTCATTTATTAACTTTATTCTGCTTTACTTCTTTTAAACTTTATCTGCTTTATAACTATGCTTATATAAACTTATTCTGCTTAAAGCTTACTTTCTGCTTAATTAAATAAATACTGCTTCTTAACTCACTCATAACCCATTTAAACTATCAATTACCTTAAGCACATTTATAAGTCAGTCTAATAAAAGCAAGTAGTAAGGTGTTACCTAACACCTAGGGGTGATTAGTATGCTTGTAAGGTGTTTTATCTTCTATTTATAATATCTCTCTGCTTTATATACTTAGCTGTATAATAAATCTATCAACCTGCTTAATTATAACAAATGCTTTATACTTTTTCTTAGCTTTAACTCTGACCTTTATACAATCTCATATAAGTTTATCTTACTGGCTTTTAAACTCAACTTGCTTAATTACTTGGCTTCGTCTACTTTTCTCCTAAGATTTAAACTACGGTACTAATAAGTTAAGTATTGCCATATGTTATCTGCTTTAATAACTTCGAATCTTGAGTTGCATAAAACAGATCCAATGATTTAATGACTTAAACTCCATATCAAACTGGCGGACGCTTACGGAATATCGTTTTCGAATGTTGCTATATTTGTCTTTAATATCTCCTAACTGTATTTCTACTCTATCGCTCTAAACTCATATTTTTTTATTATAACTATATATAATGTTATTTTCTTTATTATATATATTTTTATTTTTTTGTTTTGTAATTACTGTCTTTATACTATTTTAATTCATTCTTATGTTTTTGATTATTTTTATTAAGATCATTTATTTTTTTATTTTTTATTCTTCTATTGTAAATGTAATAAGATAAAATATACATTAATCACATCTCAGAGTTTGCGGTATTTATAGTTTCTTATCTTGGACTTCGTCACCTTTCCATCTTATTTTTTATATTTTATAATCATTTGATAATTGTTCTTTCCTACACGAATATTATTTATTTATTAAAAATACTATACTATTTATTATTAATATTACTTAAGTAAGATGTTTTATTTTAACGTGGAATCGTAATAATTACTGCATATATTAGTATATGACTTTTTATATTATATAATTATAATTTATTTTTTTTAATTTATATTATATTTCTCCTATATATAATTAATTTAATTATATATATATTATCTATTTTAAAAAAAATATTTTCTTATTTATATAATAATTAATTACTAAATAATCTTAAAATATTTAATAGTAGGTTATAATTATACAATTTATATATTACATATATATTTTCTATTTATACTATACTATATATTATCTGTGTAAATGACCAATTTTATTGAGCAGTTAGTGCAGTCCCATGCTCATATACCTTATAGTGTAATCGCTTACTAATTATTATTATATATATTATGGTTTGAATAAGGTAAATCATATTTATTGTTTATATATGGATGTTAGTATGTTAGTAACCACTG
The DNA here is from genome assembly GCA_015478945.1 of Trachelipus rathkii. Taxonomy (NCBI): domain Eukaryota; kingdom Metazoa; phylum Arthropoda; class Malacostraca; order Isopoda; family Trachelipodidae; genus Trachelipus; species Trachelipus rathkii. The sequence continues at coordinate 14,435 of JABUQX010014463.1, forward strand.
TATTAACTATAATAGATAATTAAAAAATAAGCTTCTGTCCAAAAAAGTTCGTATAACTTTCACTTATAAAAAAAAAATCTCTTAGAATCTTTCAGGATTTCCCAACTGCCTCTTTAGATTCTATAAGAAATTTTGCATTCTGTTATAGTTTTTCATTGTGATATTTTTAAATATTCAATTCTGATTTAAATTTTTATAAAGTTCTGTTGATAATTTGAAAATTGTCATACTATGAATAAAGTAAAGTTAGATTTAAGTTATATGTCTTGTTTCTCACACCGTCACATATTTAGTTCTTATTAGAGTTTCATCTGGAAAATTTTGTTTGGGTTCCAATAAGAACCAAATTTAAAGGCTCCATTTGGAGTTCTTTCGGGATTAAAAAGAAAGAATCACATAAACAAATTCTATGCTGAATAGTTTAAGAGTTCAACACGAAGGTAGGCCCGAAACTTCCTCAGGGAAGATAATAGACAGACAGACAAAATGGTCAAAATTTTTCAAAAAATTAGGGATAGCACCAATATCTGAAGTTAATTCCCTATTTAATATTATATGCGATGCATTAGTATTAGTAGTGGTCCAGTGTCAATTAGGAATGGAAATTCAAATTAATGTTGTCGGAGCAGTACTGTGTGATAATTGAATTCTCAGATTGAATGTTACAGTTATATCATATATATTAGTATTTGATATATATGATTAAGTAGAGTATCTGCGGGTGATTGCTTGAGCATTCATGCATTACATAGGTGTGAGGTTGTAAAATAAATTCCAATCAACCGGTAATTATCTATTTATCTATATCATCTAGAAGCTGCTCTAGCAGATCCACACTGCAGCTTTCCAGCTTTAGAAAAACTGCTTTACCAACTCAACAAATCCACGCCAAAAGTATCGAGGGAAATGCGTACTACACGAGGAGAGAGAGGAGGAAGATAGCACAGAAAGTCAAATCTCGCAATGCTATTTGGTTTGTTGGTGGTAAAATCTTTTATCGTCATTTTACTTTTATTCCATTTTCCTTTCTACGATTTGTTTTGCCGCTATTCAAGAGAAAAACATCAAAGTTTGTGTAAAAGCTTTGAACGCCCTTTTTCCAATAGCCACGATCTGTTAATGCAAGTCTCAAATTGAACTTACCCATCTAAACAGTTTTTTTCTTGTTCGAGTCGTTACTATTATTTCAAAGATAACCGCTTTGAAGTGATGTAAATTTTGATAACAGTACGAGGATAGGTTTACGTACAGCGTGCCAAATTCGCTCATTTCCTCTTCTACAATCGAGAGCTAACGACACACAAGAACGAGCCATTGAGCCTCATTTCATTGCATATACCCTCTCCAATTATTTTCTTGCTTTAATCGTTTCTCTTATGTTTTGTCGGGAGAGGATGTCGCGACCTCCGGCAAAAAAGCCACAATGGCCCAAAGAGCACCTCAGGAGAGGCCTTTACTGCTGATGCAGGTTTCGAGCACCAATCGATGAATACTTCCGACCTAAACAACTTGCACTCCTTGCTCAACATAGGCGAGGAAAAGCCGAGTGAAAAGCTCTCGTTTGAGACGGGAGCAGAAATTTAAGCCAGCTGGGAGGGTGTTTCCAGTGACAAGATTGGCGTAAGCAGGTGAAGGTATCAGTCGACGGGTTAACATTTTGGCAGGTGGCGGGCGCGAATGACCGCCTTAATTCGAGCCAAGTTCGTTACGCGAGGATAATGAACCCATCGTGAGATGGACGCGCAGCAAATGACGTCAAACACTTATAGCATGCAGCATACATTATAAACCTTTGGATGATGGAACCAAGAGAGTGTCTGGTCGTAATCGTTTTTGGTCCAGTCGCAGTAGCTAATTAGGCACTGTGCGAAGTCTAGATAAAAAAAAAATCCAAGAGGTTCCCGTGTCATTAGCAGATCTATGATGCCCATCAGAATCTCCTTAATAAAAATTAATGAGCTTAAAGTTTTACAAACTATATTACTAAAGACGGATGCGTCAGAAGGGAGAGTGTGGGACTATCCAGTAAGGTCTGGATGAAGACCGGTGATTGCCACCCACGCCCTCATCCTCTCGTGCCGTTGATCGCGTCGGTGTCGAATGCTCACAGAGCCTCCTGGAGAGAGCCCAGGTGAGACAGAAAAGTGAAGTCCTTTCAGCAGGAGTAGACAGGTGGTGGTTGCCCTCTGGATTTTGATGAAGGGCGGTACAACGCTCATGCACACTCAACAGGGGCGGATACAACCGAACCATAAACAATAAAGGCAGATCATTCATGCGTCAGTCAATTTGGGCAAAATAGGCCGCACTAGGGAGGCGGAGAAAACGACATGACAGACGCCACAACCTCAGCAAAACGGGCTAATAGTGTCAGTGGGCTATATCTCGTGGAATCTCTGCAGCGATGAGAGGCAGTGTAAAGTCCGACGATGGCTTGGGTGATTTGTAGACGGGGCGGAGACCACAAAGGAGGCAGTCATGAGATAGTCTCTTCCGTAAAGGACAGGGGCATCCGTAAAGACAGGGGCAATCACCCAATGCCTCCCAGGACCTTCCGTCAATACTCTCTCTTTGGGGACACACCGGAGACGAATACGTCTCCAAGTTAGATTCCGCAGACCATCATTCCTCTGTAATCGGGGGTCGAGAAGTCGTAAGTACGCTTTATTCCCCCGGATTCTTTCAGCTTTTCACATGTTTTGTTGGTTCTGATGGGTTGGTGGTCGATTTTGTGGATTCGAGATGGAGTGGGGTCACGGTTGGCGAGGTGGATTGTTTCGAAAAAAAACTGCGGTTTTCTTTTTATTTGATTTTTAAAGAGGAGAGAAAAGGGAGGGAGGGCTGAAGGGAGGGGGGGAATTATAGCTCCCGCGATATCGAGTCGTTTCGCGTGTAGGTCTACCATTTGAAGGCCGTCAATACTTCCCTTTAACCTACTTATATATAATATATATATTATTATAGTATATATATATAATATATATATATATATACTAATTATATAAATATATATAATAAGTATATAATATGATATATATAATATATATATATAGATATATATATATATATATTATATATTATATATATAAATTATATATAATATATATAATATATAGTATATATATATAATATTACATAATATAATATATAAGTAATATAATATATATTATATATATATAGTATATATATATATAGTATATATATATATATATATATATTATATATCAGTATATACTATATAGATATACTATATATATATATAGTATATATATAGTACATATATTATAATATATATAATAATTGTATATACTGAATTATATATTATTTGTAGTATATGATTATATGATATATTATTAATAAATATAATTTATAAATATAAGATATATATAGTATTTCGGGTATATTATATACTGAGTAATTGATATATACTATATATATATATATATAAATAATATTATAATATATCTATATAATGATATATAAATATCATATATATTAATAATATAAATATTATATAATATTTATATATATTAATATATATAATATATATATATAATTATATATATAATATATTATATAATATATAGAGTATATATATATAAGTATATATATATTAAATAATATATATATTGATTAGATAATGGGCAAAAACTACTGAGTAGTATATATTATAATATATATATAATATTATATATAATATATAGTAATATATATATATTATATATATAATATATATTTATAATATATATATATATATAATATATGATGGTAAATAATATATTATATCATATATATATATATATATAATTATAAATATATAAAATATATATATGATCTATATATATATATATTATATATAATAATATTCATCATCATCATCATCCTCATCCTCATCATCATCAATCGGTAGGAGCAGGGCATCGGACTCTAATAAAAATTTCTAATGCTAATGGTTTGGGTTTTTATCGTCAGTTGCTTTTCCAGTTGTTCTAATTTCTTCGGCCTATATTTCATTCGAGCATTTTCTTGAACGCTTCAGATTTAATGAATCTCAAATGACTTACCCATCTCAGTTTTTTCTTGTTCGACTCGGACTATTATTTCAGCTAATTTTGAACGAGATGTTATCAGGTCATTCCCTTTTGTTAACTTGTCATTTCATTCATATACCTCTCCATATTTCTTTGCTTTGTTCTTTGTTTTTGGATAGATGTTGCAGTTATGTGTTTTTGCAGGTAATACACAATGTTAAAAATTGTTCTCTATTGACAAATATTGTTCCAAGTGATTTTTATTTTTCTTATATTGTATTTTAACATTTGAAGACAAAATGTATAAGCCATGTTTACTAATTATGAATTTTGATCACTAAATGAGGTTAT